>JARJLU010020166.1:0-35573 GCA_030272975.1 Sparidentex hasta
TATGTATGTATATGTTTTTCTACTCTGTATCATTTCATTCTTCTCTGTATGTTGGCATGTAAGTTCAACTTGTACAAAGAGTTTAGCATGAGCCAGGTCATACAGCTATGATAGCAGTAATATCACACCCACACAAAATGCTGGAACATTAAACTAAACTGTAAAATTAAATCTTTTCTCTTGTGTCAGTTAACCTTAAAATTTATTCATAGCATCCACGTAGAGCCCAAAGTTCAGCGGTATACCCTTTTTTTATACTGTTCTGTTATAGCAATGATTAGCAGCAGTGCACACTGCTTTTAAAAATCAGCTGCGTCCATGTTGCCTTAAAAAGTTTTGAAAACTAATTAAAGCTGCTGATGTCGTGTAGCACATTTAGCTTAGTGCTAACGTTTATCTGTTCCCTGTGCCAGGAGTCCTTCAACAATGTCAAACAATGGCTACAGGAGATTGATCGCTATGCCAGCGAAAACGTCAACAAGCTATTGGTTGGAAACAAGTGTGACCTGACGACAAAGAAGGTGGTGGATTACACAACAGCAAAAGTAAGGCATCTGCTTTTTTTAGTCCCACACACAGAAACTGTTTCATATCAACGTCTTTATGCTTCTAATAGTTTTCCCACATTTCTCTGTGCTATATGTTGTCTTTGCTTTAGATTTGATTAGATATTCTATATGATATGGCATAAGAGGTCAGCCTCGCTCTTGAAAAAATTAGAATTGGCTTGTCTATGTTGACAGTTGAGGGGGAGCTTCTTTCAGGAAGAAAGTCTTTCACCCTGCAGGCTTGTAGCAGACATCTAGAATGCGCTTATGGGCAGAGGTCTGTTTTTGTGTGTGACTATGATTTGCACATGGGTGGTGCAACAGTAACCAACTCAAAAGCTGGCAGGAGAAGAGGTTGGATTAGGGAAGAAGGAGGGGGACTATGGTTCATGTTGTTTAAGAAGTGGTGGCATTGACTTTCTGAGGAGCTGTAGCTCATGATGAGCATTCACTGTTACATTCATGGTTTACTGCTGCCCCGTCTCTACTCTAATGATCGTCACACCAGCTTGTCCTTGGCTGCAGATACACCATCTCTCTGTCCAGCACACTCACTACACACACCACACTGCAATCTTGACTGCACTACTCGCTTAATTTACATTGGTTCTATATTGTGTTAAATCAAGTTCACATGCCCTATGTGACCAGCATGCCGACTTTTTTGTGTAGCAGCTCTTTCTCATCTGCACAGACCCCTGGTGTCTCTGTTATGTCTTATAGTGTTTAATATCTCCTAATTTTAAGTTGCTTTGCATGAATATAAAACTTAAAGAGCCCCAAAACTGCACAAAAGACGACTAAAATCCTGTCCTGTGTCCTTTCTCTAGGAATTTGCAGACTCTCTTGGCATCCCCTTTTTGGAAACCAGTGCCAAGAACGCCACCAATGTGGAGCAGGCCTTCATGACTATGGCTGCTGAAATCAAGAAGAGGATGGGCCCTGGGGCCACAGCTGGAGGAGGGGAGAAGCCCAATGTGAAGCTGACCCCTGGCACTACTGTCAAACCTACATCAGGAGGATGCTGCTGAGAGAGAAACCACTTCCAGTTTGACACCCCGCCCTCTTTACTCTGCAGGCCTGTCAACCACCAACCCCACCCCACCACCAACCCCACAAACTCCACTGTTTCTCAGCAAAGCCCCACCACAAGCAGACGGGACAGGGAAGACATGATCCACAACATGTCCATGTGAGAACAAGATGAAGTGGCCTGTATTTGTACTGTACATAATATAGCGGCACTACCAAAAACAACTAAAGCATCCTTCTTGTCATCATGTCCACTTACTGATGACAAATTCTAAAGATAGGTGATCATTCAACCTGGCCCCAACTCCCATCAGCCCTGTATCTCAGACCTCCCAGAGACTACTCTTTTATTTGAATGCAGGTGAATGAGTGAGTGAGAGAGAGACAATGGATGTTTTCTTTTTCTGCATTCCTACTGTGGGGTTGGTAATTGAATCAGTTTCTTTAAGGTTTCTGTTTGTATGGACCTCCTCTGTTTCTCTTCTCCTTTAGTGATTATTTTGCTGTTTGTATCAGCGTTTGTCAGTCTGTTCCCATTGAAAGTTGTTGTTTTTGTTTGTTTTTTTAATCTCCCACGCACAGCAGTGTCTCACAGTCCAGCATCTAAAGTCTAGTGCAAAAGTATATGTACATAAACATTATGTATATATTATGTCAAATCTGATTTGCCAGTTCTGTAGTGTTCAATACGTTTTTGGGTTTGTCTTGACTCTTTATCTCTACATTAAATTTGTGGCTGAAGACAACTGTAAGTCTGTTGTTCAACATGTAACACTTCAACTGAAAATAAATATTGTACTACCAGACTATGAAATGGGAGGATCTGTCTGCCATTCTTGGTGAGATGTGTAGAACACCTGAATTATTTTATGTTAATTTGGCATATCTACTGCCACTTACATAGGATCTGTTTGCAAATTGCTGTGTAATCTCCATACAGAACTGCATATATAAAATACAATGTTCTCTTTTTCATAATAAAAGTAACTGAATTCAGTTTAAAAGGAACTCTGGGTTTGCTGTACAGATAAGAATATTAGGACAGTGCTCAATGCAGCTGTATATGAGGCTAGTTAACCTCAATCCTAAACTGCCAGAGTGTGACCCACTTTCTACTGAGCACAAATCAGCAGATTTTACAGAAAACCACGGGAAGTTCTAGTCTACTGGTCAACATAACTGACCAAAAGAATATCCTGAATCACTGGAGAGTCAGATATAATTAGTAAAGGGGAAGCATCTGAGACAGAACTTCTCTAATGCATGACTTATTAAATGTTGCAACATCTGACAGGTGTATGATTCATGGGATTAGTAGGTAAGGTGCAAGCACTTAAATTGGACCAGCAAAAAGGGTTAATCCCAAAGGGTAATCTTAGAGGGTAGACACCATCTGTGTATTTGGATGAATTATTTCTGCAGTTAAAGGAGAACTTTGGTCGATTTAAACATGCAGCTTCATTGCTCAAGCTACCCTTGACTTGCCAGAGAGTTAGCATTGACAGCTAACAGCATAGGGTCAGAACTTTACACTGTGTTTTAAGCTTCTTAACATGCTCCACATCCCACCCCAAAGGGTATGCAACATCAGCAGACACCTTACAACACAGCACTGTAGCATGTGTGACTCAAAATGAATACAAAAATAGTTAAAACAGTGTGTTTGTGAAAGTAGCTACATACCGGTTTGTTGACATCTGTGTCCTCCGGTAGCTAGACCAAACTAGTCAATTCATCGAGCGTGTGCTCAACAGGCTTAACAGGCTATTGTAAGGCTCATGGCTCATGACAGGCTGTAACATGGACATGTACATTATGAACAGAAAAACGAAAATGCTGGAATACATTTCTGTCTCCGCCTGTGAGGGATTAAGCGCACGTTCGACAGATTGACTAGTTATTGTATGTGTATTGTTTCACTGTTTCAGGTGTGAAATGTCTGGGTACATTTTGTGTTGGTAAAGTTAGTATGTTTAATAAGACATGTTTTCACAGGTTGAGTCAACAAAGAGAACAAATTCTCATGCATGTTTTTAAAAAAAAGGGGATGTAATGTAATTTTAAGGTTCTTTTACTGGTTTTGTAAATGTCTTAACAGCTTTGCACCCTCCTACTTATCTGACCTGCTTTTACCATATCAACCCTCGCGGACCCTGAGGTCGTCCTGCTCTGGCCTTTATTCATACCAAAACCAAGAACTAAAACACACGGTGAGGCGGCATTTAGCCACTATGGCCCCCACTGGTCGAACAGCCTGCCGGAGAGCCTCAGGTCTGCAGAGACTGTTGATATTTTTAAGGGAAGGTTAAAGACACACCTTTTTAATCAGGCTTTTAACTAGTATTTTAAGTTCTTATTCCGTTCTTTCGGGTATTTTATGTTGTTGCTTCTATCTTGTTTTTTAAGATGATTTTAATATTTTCTCTGTTTTATTTGAAGTATTTTAGTTTATTTATAATCTTTTATATTTTTATCCTATTAACTGTTCACTCCATGTACTTATCTTTTGTCTGGGTTTTTATCCTATCTTATGTTTTTAGTTTTTAAGGTTTAACTCCAGTGTTTCCACAGGGCGGCCCTCCACACTGGGAGCTGTGTCTGGGCTGCTGCTGCGCTGCGTGCTGTCCTTGGGTCCCTTTGGCCCGGCCAGCTGTTGTCTGTCAGGGTCGGGGGGCCCGGGCACTGATGCCCCCTGTGGCACAGCCTGTGACTCCTCCCAGTGTGGATGGCCCCAAAGGTGGTGCTTCCTCAATCCTCAGTGCCTTGCCATCTCTCCCTATTGCCAGTAATAAGAGTGTGCAGGGGTGTGTGTGTGTATGTGTGTGTGCGCGGTTATGTAGTATGGAGGGTGGGAGGGAGGGGCTTTCTTTATTCTTTATTATGTTTCTGTGTCTCTTGTGTAAAGCACTTTGTGCTGCACGTGCATGTATGAAAAGTGCTCTATAAAAAAATTGATTTGATTTTGAACAGGCTTGTGAGCCTTACAGGTACCCGTAGGTGAGTGACGTTATAAGGAAGTACAACAAGAAGCGTGGCTAGGAATGCTACTCAGTGTTACGGCTCTAAGTTGAACAGTCGAAGAGTAAAGTTACATTCACACATAAAGTCAGTTGTCAAGCCTCATCTATATAACAGATTCTTGCTAATTAAATTAGGGCCACTGGGCGGACCCACAGACAGTGGATTTTTACACAGTTGACCTGTATCTTATTTTACTGTCAGATAATAATGACAATTTTAGCAAATATGACCAACAAATAGTTACGACTACAGCTTTAAGCGTGCAAGCAATGCAACTATTTTCATACAGCACACTTTGAGAAGGCCTATATGCCTTCTATTATAACACAGTTCTAATGGCTCCTTATCCATGTTGCCCTGTTTTTAAACAGCTGTAGTGGAAGTGTAATACCCTGCAAGGCTAGAGCTTGGTGTGACCTGACGGCCTGGAGGTGCAGCATCTACAGTATGATGCGTTGCTCTGCAAGGGTCACAGTTTTCTCCCAAATCTCACCAGAGAACTCCCTCTTTAAGACTGCTCAATGTGTCAACAAGAGAATCAATGAGTTTAACAGCTGTGCCAAAATTGAGTTTGTGGGGATTGTAGAACATCTGAAAGAAATTTTTACCTCACCAGAAATCTTGGTGAATGATACAAGAAGGCCAACAAACTTCAAATCTATTTGGGGAAATAGACCTCTTACCTCTACAGCACTGTCACCATTTCCGTCTTTAGACGTTTCTTTCAGTAGTGGGAGAAGTCAGCTCATGTTCTTTACATTACATTATACTGTAGTACATGTGCACATTCCCACAAACACATAAACTGATCTAAGGCAGGGATGGAAAGAGTTAGAGGCTCTACACTGGTAAACAAATGTGCAGTGTTCACTACCTGTTCTGCTGCCTCCCAGGGGATAAAATGTTATTGCAGGTCTAACTGAAGGTTTAAAGCAGTGATCCACCAATGCCGTGTGTTTGCAGGTCTTGGGGAGTCCTACTGCATTTGTGAAAAGCTTTTTGTGGCTCAAGATGAAGATGCATGCAATCTGATATACTGCCTCCTGTGATGTCACTCAGGGGCTAAAGTTGCATTGTGGGTTATGTATGTGACAGGATAGGACCGGCTTTGTCACTTTTTATTTACACAGTGCAGTAGTACACTCCAAGGCCTGTAAACCCACTTTTTGTTAAATGGGTGGAGTTAGCCTTTAAACAGAGGAGTTTTACTTTTAGGCCAGTGTTTCACATTAAGTACAAATGTTTTATTTTAAACTTTTAATGATCTAAATACTTCCTTCACCACTACTTTTTCACAGAACTCCAGCCTGGATTTATCCACTCTACAGACTGTGCTCCTGATCAGTATTTTTCTTTGTAATGGGTCTCATACAACCTCACAACAGTTATTTTTTATGACGTGAATTTTATCTATCTTTATCTAGAAGAACTTAGAAGACGTCAAATCTAGGAAAGACAGGAGATAGAGCTTAGGATACCTGACCGACTTTATTGTCTCAATGTTGCCTTGAAAGCTTTTATACACAGTTTCTATGAGACTCACATATGATTTATCATCTAGTGTGCCACTCTCTCTCTCCCTGCAGTCAGCGGCACCTCCAAAAAATGTTCATGAGGTGGCCAGATGGGGCCAGTGAAACTCTTAGGGTGGCACTCCAAATTGGTCCTTCCTGTGGCAACTCAGATTCAGTTCCAGTCTGTGGCTGTGTATTGCATTCCCCTCAACTCTTTTTCATTAAAAAGACAATATGCATCTAACCCATTTACCTCAAGTTTGAGAAACACACAAACATTTCAGAAAAACACACAAATGTTGCAAATAATTTTCAGTACAGCTTTATTTAGACAAAACATCACGAAACATACATCTGAAAAAATCAACAGGATGTATCCATAAACAAAAAGTGCTATTTGAACAACTAGTGCAATTCTAACAGAAAGTGTAATTCTTTCTCATCATTCATTTTAGAACAGCTTAGTTCTCCTGTTGCTGTATCTTTTGGCAAACACATCAACAAAATCATTGAAGTTTATGCTTTTTGCTCATTTTGACTCAACACTCAAGACACTCGATTTGCTCAGTCGCTCATCTCTCATGGTGTTCCTCAAGTGAGTCTTGATTAACTTGAGCACAGAAAAGCTGCTCTCTCAGGATGCGGTCCTCACAGGTAAAGCAAGTGCAATTTTGCAGTTTAAACATTGTGTCAAACATCTCACTATATGGCTCAAGGAAGACTATGAGCTCCATCAAACTCTTTGGGATTTCCAAGCTACCAGTTTTCTTCCTTTCCAGGATTTGTTTAAGCTGAGGCAACTCATATTCTAGATCCTCAGAGTTGCAGTTGTATTGTGAAGCATATGCAAACACTTTTCTCACAAAATGTGGGACTGCATGGATTCAAGGCCTATATGCCTTCTATTATAACACAGTTCTAATGGCTCCTTATCCATGTGGCCCTGTTTTTAAACAGCTGTAGTGGAAGTGTAATACCCTGCAAGGCTAGAGCTTGGTGTGACCTGACGGCCTGGAGGTGCAGCACCTACAGTATGATGCGTTGCTCTGCAAGGGTCACAGTTTTCTCCCAAATCTCACCAGAGAACTCCCTCTTTGAGACTGCTCAATGTGTCAACAAGAGAATCAATGAGTTTAACAGCTGTGCCAAAATTGAGTTTGTGGGGATTGTAGAACATCTGAAAGACCACCGTGTCTCTATCAGCCTTTACAACTCTCCGGGCTGTCCCCGGAAACATCTCCGTTTGTACCTCTAGCCACCTTTGGTGCACCTACGACCCTGAGACAAACACACAGCTTCTGCAGAAGAGAAAAGAAACGGTAGGCTTCGAGGATGCTTTTCACAGTATCGACTAACACTATATTCAAGCAATGTGCATTGCAGTGAACATGGAATGCTAATGGAGCCTCTGCTTTAATGCGGACATGCACAACAGTGTTTTTACCACTCATTACAGAGGCACCATCACAAGTTTGCTCTACAAGGTGGTTTTCGTAATCGAGGCCATACTTTTGCAGGACCTGTATTACTTTTTGTGAAAGTGTTGCAGCATCAAGACGCTCCTCTTGCTAATGTCTTTTGTTACATCAACTAAAATACTGAAAAGCATCAGTTTGGGAAACTCACTTATTATTGAGGTGCGGACCATTTCTGGCTTGCAGTTGCCTTCTCATATTCTGCCCAAGCTAACATAGCATGAACATGTAGTTCAGATTTAGCATGGTTTGCAAGTCCCCTATCTTTATACATTGCCTTCTTCCAGTTACTGAACCCGCCTACTGAAGTGAACGCAGAATCCCCTGAAGAGGGGAGACTAAAATGCCGGCATGCATAGCAGTAAGCAGAGTCTTTGGACTGGGAGTATTCTAGCCATTTGTTTAAAGGGTACCACTCTTTATTAAAGCTCCTTCTTTGTTCTCCTTGAAGAGTCCTGGGGAAAACCTTCAGGTGTGGCTGTTTCGGCTCCTCTGCTCTTTTCTGAGAGAAAAACAGGTAATCTGATTTTAAAATACTGGCCTTTAAACCTTTCTATTCAGACTATTCTTAGCCTCAACTACTAAAGGTTTTATACAATTACCATGAAATTCCCTCACTCACTCTAAACATACTGTAACCATAGATTTATAAAAATGATTTTACCCTGTAGCCATCATTATCATTGGAACAGGATGTCAGGATCTGGTTATTATAGGCAGATTGTATATTTAACTGCTATGTATCATCACAGTAACAGAGTTACATACATTAGCAGCTGTGAACACTTCAAAAACATTACAATGTCTATGGTGGCCATGGCCCCCCCTTGGGGGCGCCATTGCCTGCAGTCAACTTCAACAAATGACTGTGCAGTCAGATTAGGGCCACAGAATCAAAAATTAAACAACATAGGCTGATTCATTTTTGTATTATATGAGCAATATACTTGTGTGTGTCGCTCTCCATTATTCTGTTTAATTATTTTTGCAGCTGATGACTACATTTTTAAAACTAGTCCCCAGCTACTTCAGTTGTTGTTCATTATGACTCTTTCTATTATACATTTTCAATCCTAGGAGGTTTTATATTTGTAATCGGAGCTGCCAGTGGGGGAAACTCTACTTTGTATATTCAATGGGCCGCAGAATCAGGAAGTAAACCAGGTGTATGCACTAGGCGAGCAATTCTCATTTGTTTGTATAAAGATCCCAAAGAAGTCATGAACTTTATGATGACTGGCCTGTTATTGAGACAATCAAATAAAAATTCAATTGCTGGTTAGCCAGAGACCTATCTATACATGTTAAGAGTATTCTTACATAAAGCTGAGGGGATGACAAGCGCTTCTTATGTGTACTCATCACTAGATGTCTCTAAATCCACATGTTCCAAGCTAGACAAAATCATGTTTAGTTTATTATGGAAAACTAAGGCCCATAAATAAAACAAACAGACAAACAGACAAAAACTGTTCTTTCCTACCCTGTAGCTGAGGGTGGACTTAATGTTCAGACTTTTACAGTTTTCAACCAAATTCTAAAAATCAGCTGTATTCAAAGATTCCTAAAGGGGATGGGAGGGAAGCTTTTTGTTTTATTCCTGTGGTGCACTTGCTTCATTGTAAAATCTGGCTGACTAAAAACATGTCCTACAAACAAATAGTAGTTTAGGATTAGGATTGTCTTTGTAACTCTAATGAAATATGATGACCCAACCCTTCACATACAAATATGGTAAAACCTTTACCGTCAACCTACATTTCGCGGTAAATATCAGATTAGGGTTGGCGCATGTTTCTACTCCCAGGGGTGGTCGTTTTAAAAAAATAGTTTTCTCTGTACAAGAAATGCTCTGCAGTCGGTAATATTTTTCCTATGCTTCAACTTTCAAAAGACTGCGACTCGCTTCATATGTTGTGATGTTCGTATTAACTAATACAATAACGCAGTATATGCATTCTAATCATGCTTCACCATATTCCTTGCACAGTGGCTTCGTCCTAACTGGCGCGAAATCATTAACACCGCCCACAATCAAGCGCCCAGCTTCGTCAAGTGAGCCGAATTCACGAAGGAAATCCGCCGACGTAGCGCGAGCCTGCCTTCAAAATAAAAGATTATGCCGCCCTTCCAAACTGGCTCTCGAGCAGAACGTTCGTTTTAGCCGTTTTAATTTGAAATGCATGTGTCGGCCGTACACGTGTTGTGTGTCAGCACTACTCGAGTGGGACACACTGCTCGCAGCGAGGACTAGTGTTGAGTTGAAACTATTCTCACTATTCACATTTGCACAGTTTTAGATAATAGTTTGGGATTTATGACGATATCTGCTGTCCTTCATGCTCAGTGATTACCTTAATAACCACTAGTCAGCTAGTTTGACCAGCTAACCTACTTTTTAGAGTCTTATGTCTGTTTTAATAACCTGCCTTTGTAACGTAAACTCGGAACAAAAATACCTTTACTATTAGCTTTAATCATTCAGAGTACTCTTGTCGTCTGCTTCGCTGTTGACAACAATGAGCAGGTAAGTTAACCATTATTTTCCCCATCACTAACAAACTGTACCATTTCACAATTTGCAATAAGTAAATGCTCGACAGGTATCTGTTAGATAATGGACCAGTATGATGACTCGTATCTCGATGTTTCATGTTTTATTCACCATCTTTACTGTAAAACCCTTTTCTGACACGGGCTAACGTTAAATAATGAAAGCCCAGTCACTGAATCTTCGCTTTGCTCTGAGAGTTGTCGTGTGATATAACAGACTCACAATGAGCTCTACATGTTTTCTACCTCTCCCGGACATGAGGCGGTTTAGGTCTCAGTCATGTTGTTGCTAAGTGAGAGCTTTCTAGATCATAACAGCCATCTTTGTGAGTGTGAACCATGTGAATGGAGTCAGTTCAGCCTCCAGCAGAACCAGCGAGAAAAGCTCATCCTCTGGTTTTCATTTGTACTCTTCCTCATGCTGACAGTGTGAAGGAGGAAACTCGAAGTGCCTCACCTCACTGCCCCAAGCCGGATGAGTCTGAGGAGCCACTGGGCACAGCCATGGAGACGGAAGCTGCAGAGGGTCAGTCACAAAAGATCCAACTCCACAGCACCTCAGGGGTCCCAGAGGAGCTTACTGGCTCGAGCTAATCTGAATTTGATTCATGTTCTGACGCTGTTATGTCATTTAATGTTGAAATAGTGAGGGAATGACTTACAGGAAGATGGCTTGTCATAGCTAATGAAAGATGATCTCATTTGAAAATACAATACTGTTATAGGGTGGCACGAAACAGCAAAAAAATAAATCCTATTGAGGTTATTTTGGCAAAGGTTGTGCTTCTGGTTTGATCAGGTGTTGATTTCATCAGCAGGAATGTTAATTGTCATATCACAATCTCCGTTTTGACTGAAATGATAAAAAGTTGATAATCATGTGACTTGACTATGATTTATTTATTTTCAGACGTCTGTGTGAAATCTGAGGATATGAATTCTGAAGTGGTCATCACTAAGGCGATGGAAGAGGAAGAGAAGCAGCTGATGGAGGAAGGGGAGAGGAAAGAAAAGGAGATGATGGAAAAGGTGGGTTGCTTATTAATTCCTCAGAATTTGTGTGTTCTTCTGCCCTTTTCCCCTCAAAAATTGTGTTTGTAAAAAGCTTTAAAATTTGACAACTTTGTTTGTTAAACAAAAATTGTACAGTTTCCTCAAATTTAGGGTTTGAAACGGCGTAATTTCCTCACAGATATGATGAGTGACACCTTATTTGTGCTAGTATCAAAATGTTCAATTGATGTCCCGCCCTAATGATTTCCAACACAGTTATTATGTCAGTAATGTTTGATGTATGCTCACCACAAGGCTCGGGAATCATGGCAAAGGGATTCTCATGACATGCGCTACAAGAGACTGCAGCATTTGCTTCAGAAGAGCAACATCTACTCTAAATTCCTGCTGACTAAAATGGAGCAACAGCAGAATGAGGTATGCGATGTTTGAACACCACACACGAGACAGTAACTACCTGTGTTGTTTTTGTGATGGACAATGTTACATTTTCAAAACGGCCCCCATCAGCCCACCAATCTGCAGTTGCTGATGTATTCACCCAGGTGTGCACCATCATGTGCAGTGGGTGGGGAAGACACCATCCTGCTGATTACAGTACGCTTACACCGAGAGACGCTTGGTTGTTTTGGCTGTTTTTATTATTATCATTAGCCTACGTGAATGCTGTGTGATTTATATGGACTAATAAGTTATTCTGTTTGAAAAAATGTTCCTTATCCGCTGACATCGGCAGTCTGTAATGTGAAAAAATAATTTCACTTAAACATTATAGACCAAAGTTTAAGGCTACGCTTTAAGAATAATCTAACTAAATCTCCTTGAGATCATTTTGAGCTAAAAGCTATGTTGCCAGGATAGCTTTTATATAAACCAACATGTTGATGCAGCAGTTTGGTTTAGTCTGCATTGTTCATATGCTGAATGCTTAATCTTGTAGGCTTTTATTCTCTCACCCAACAAGTGCTTCATCCCTGCTGTTTTCTATCTAAAAATATGGTTATGAAATGCTGCATGCCGTATTTTTTTGACTGCTGCAGCTGCACTGCTCGTCAGCTTGATCCAATAATTTGCATACAGAGCCCTGCTCCCCAGGCGGTCTGCCAGCCTTTCTTAGCACTGGTCAGTTCTATTCCTCCTCAGCTCCTTTCTAATCACAGATTTGGCCTGTTCGTATTTATGGCATTTACAGGTTAATCCTTTATTGAGTTAATTTTTAAAGGAGGTGCACCATTACTTTAAGAAAAAAAAATGTCAAACATAACCCTAACCCAGCCGGGATGGGTTGAGCCTATCTCTAAAAGACGATAGATCAGTCGCCCAACCCTAATCACTACTAAATCACTACTATTTCTCTCAACCATTTTAGGAAAAACTCAGGAAGGAGAAACTTGAAAAGAAAACCAAGAAGGTGAGGAAAATTTTACTGACAACACAGTGGAGCTTAGTGTTAAACTACTATCTGAACCTTATTGACTCACCTGTATGTATTCTTTTTACATGCAGAACGCAAATAATGCAGAGCCTGAGAAAGGTCAGTACATATTGTAATATTTGTTTTGATTCTACAGCTTTAAAAGCTGTTAAAGTTTGTCAATATTTCAGTTAATACTAACATTTACAAACAGTTTAATTGATAATGGCAAACCGTGGTTGTGTAAACTTCAAATCCTGAAGTGTAGTATGTGTATATATGTATGTGTGACGTTTTTGACTATTTCCTGCTGAAGTAGATAAAAAGAAGAGGAGGAGGGACGACGACTACAAAATAGCAGATGTCATGTCAAAAGAAGTAAGCTCTTATTTGACTTTTTGTCTGTTCTGCATATTTCTCATTTACTGCAATGCTCACATTGGTTCTGCTTGATCTTGTCTTCCAGGAAATAATGTCACAGTCTAAGAAAGCAAAGGTGGAGGAAGAGGTAACAGTTCACTTCAATTTGACTTAATCTCTTCTGAGTACGTGACATGTGAAGACATTTTTTAATCATCTAGAAGGAGGAATGTTTGGACACTTGGATAGTTTATGAATTTGAGGTAGGAGTTACTCGATGTGTAACACCCAATTTATACACGTGTATGTCAAACATTTGATTATAGAACGGGGAACTGACCCAGAAGAAACTAGAAGCTGAGGATATTGAGAAGATGAGCGATTCTAACCAAGACATCAAGGACCGTCTGTCAGAGAGTGTGCGAGAAAATGCCAAACATCTCCTGCATCCTCACAGGAAGGTGAATGGCCAGCCGGTCCCTGCCCAGCAGCCACAGCACTTCACTGGTGGGGTCATGAGGTGGTACCAGATCGAAGGCATCGAATGGCTGAGGGTTAGTAGGGCTTCACCTACATGGGACTGTGGGGAGACATTTGTTTTATTTGTTTGACAGTGTGTGATTTGTTAGCTAATACAGCTCTTCGAAACCTTAACAGATTAAAAGTTAAGTTGAGTTTCAAAGATCATCTTGACCTTGTTAAAATAGGAGTTGACAGAACAGACTCACCTCAAGGTCCACTCAGTTAGCTGTTCAAGAGCTTTTGATGGTACAATGTATGCATCCCCTCGATGGAGGGGAGTGAGGAACCGGTGATGTATTGGGCAGTTTTCACCACCCTCTACAGTGCTTTCCTGTCAGACAGAGCAGCTGCCATACCATACTGTTACATGGTTGGTAAGGACGCTCTCAATGGTGCAGCAGTAGAAGTTCACCAGAATCTGAGGAGACAGAGGGACTTTTATTAGTCTCCTCAGCAAGAAGAGACGCTGGTGTGCCTTCTTGATCAGGGTGGAGGTGTTGAGGGTCCAAGAGAGGTCCTCGGAGATGTGGAAACCTAGAAACTTGAAGCTGGTGACATGCCCCACCGCCATACTGTTGATACAGATGGGGGTGTGTGTGGCATCATTTGACTTTTTGTAGTCCACAGTAAGGCTGGGATGAAATGTTTCTGTAATATTGATTGATATTGATAATTATCACAATATGTATTTAACAATAATAATGTTAAATTTACAGATCCCAAACTAAAAGGTTAATTATGGTTTATAGAATATTTATTCATTGTCAGATACTAGATGACAGACATTAAACAGAACCAACCAACCAAATGGCTTTGTTAAATACTGAATAAATAAAATGATGAAATAGTGGGAATCTCTTGGCACCTCATGGTTCCATTCAATTCTGTTTCTAAGGTCAAATTTTCGATTCTAAACCGATTATTGATGCATCGAGATGCATGCTGCTATCGGGGAGTGCTGCGCAACCAGTCCCATTGCCTGATTATTGTGTACACATCTCTTAACTGTTTGTGTTTGAGACACTGCAGGAAGGGATTAAATATCATTTCCTGTGTCCAACATGTGGCGCTGTGACTATGACTGCATATTGGCCTATGTGTTCAGGGCTGGACTCTTATCAAATGTGAGGTTTGGTCCAGATAGGAATGAAGAAGTTGGTCCTTTATGAGTTGGTGGCCTGCCAGTTATACAACCCATGATTTATTTTTCGCTGTGTATGTTGATGCAATTCTGTCTGTGGTAGAAAGCAGTTATTAGGACCCCCAGAAAGCTTGAACTTGCTAGAGAGAGCTGGGAATCTGTCAGGAAATATTTCAGTTGATGTGGTGAGCCCCCCAGCTCTAGACGCATTGCATGATCAGTACAGTAAGTAGGTACTGGCCTAAACACCAACCAAAGTAAATACCGTGGTTACAGTTCCGTGTCTGTAAGTTTTGCAAATTAGAAAGTTGTTATTTTAGTTAAACAGTTTATAAAGATGATTAGAATATAATGAATGCCTGGTTTTCTTCAGTGTTGAAGTTGCTGTTGAGTTTGTTGTTCCCTATCTGCTTTCAGATGCTGTGGGAGAATGGCATCAATGGCATCCTGGCTGATGAGATGGGACTGGGAAAGACCATTCAGTGCATCGCTCATGTTGCCATGATGATAGAAAAGAAGGTGATGGGCCCCTTCCTGGTGGTGGCCCCTCTTTCCACTCTGCCCAACTGGATCAGTGAATTCAAACGCTTCACACCAGAGGTAAAAGGATGCATTACTGAGATGACCTCATCTCATCAGACATGTGGAGGTCTGAATGTCTGACTGTTCTCTGTAACGCATACAAGTTGTTAGTGAAGACCACAGGAATGAAACAGTTTTAAGCAAGTTTACAGCTGACATTCATTAAAGACTTGACAGGATTTTATAGTTTAGAAAGATGGTTCTCACATCAAATACGAATTAATAACTTTTAAAGGTCCTATATTATACTGTTTTTCATCAATTTCACACAGCTGTCAGAGGTCCAACAGCTCTGTATTCGATATGCATTGCCCCAAACCCATCTGTGGTCCTGAATGTCAGCTGTCTAAAAGTCGTTCTACAGAGCTCTATTCAGAGCAGTCTGTTTCTGTGCCTGCACCTTTAAATGCTAATGAGCTCCGTCTGTCAACACCTACTTGGAGAGCCCTGCCTGCTACATCTCTCTCAGGGAGAGGATACCCGTTGCGTTAGCAGTAGCATGCGCTAATGTTTACGGTGGATGTATATATGTATCACTATGGCTTGCAGAGATTTTTTCGTTCAACCATACCACTTTCTCCCAGAAGGAGAGGCTCCTGAAGAAGTAGACTCTGTGGCTTCAGCAGGACGTTTCAGAATGATTAGTGTGTCTGAATAATGTTAGTTTGTTCGTATGTGTTGTTACATTTACCACCATGAAGCTAATGGCTAACAGCTAGCGCAAGCTGTGTTTGTCTCCAACACAGTCTCCAAACTCTTGGACACTGTTCACATCGTCTCTGTCTCCAGTCTGCACATGTTTCCAGACTTTTACTGTGACAACCAAGCTCCATCGTAATATCATTAACATTAGACTCCCTTCAAACTCCATTGCATAGCGGACCGAAGTGGAGCTAACTAGTTAGCTGATTACCAGCTGACTGCACCATAATCGTAAGCAACTATAAATACTATTAAACCGCAGCAACACTTCTCGGTGGCTCGGGTGCAGTTGCTGGGTCCGTTATGGTTTGGACTGATCCTTTTACGAGGGTCAGTGTCGAGGCAAAGCCAGCTTTGTACTGACCCTCGTTACTGAAGCGGTCCGATGTGAAGCGATTAGCACACACATACAAGCTAACACGAACCGCAGCCGGCACGTTGTCTTAAAATATGAAACGCAACCACTGTCTCTTCTGTTGTTCTGTAGCTGGGACAGAATATAGACACTGATGTTGATTTGTACAACCAACAACAGAGCTATGTGCGTGTCTAGCTTTGAGCAACGACATTGTGAAACACTGCTGTCTCACTGCTAGACACACTGAACTTCACCTCAACGACCCCCACTCAGATATCTCCTATCACTGTGCAGAGGAGATCAGCCTATGATAATGACTCATTTCGTTATGTAATGAAAGGAGGAGATTCTGAACAGCCTGTAGGAGCGCCGTGTTACCAGTGGGTGGGCTGCAGAGACCATGCAGGAATCACTTGTTTTCCTCATTCAGGGAGTTGGCAGGCTCAGGGGGGACCAGGTTCCCTTTACATCATCATCTATAGTTGTTTAGTGGCATAGTAAAATCGCCATTAAAATGTTGAGAAAATAATGATATTTATTTCACATTTATTTAAAGAAAGTGGTGTGAAATAAAGTGTTTTGGAAAAGTCTGTCTCATTCTCAGTTGTCTCAGCCTTTGTGCCCTGAAGCCACCACACCACCACCTGCTCACTGATGTAAAGTTTCTGTAACTCCAAACTTGAAGTACTTTTTCCTCCAAACTGTACCCCGTTAAAGTACTTCAGTATGTTTATTTACTGTAAACATGTGTTGTCACGTTAAATTGCAGGTCACTGATAAACACTGCATTCCTCTTAACAGAAACTCTCAGTCCTGCTGTGTGTTTAGCCTGGTATGTAGTGTTTGCTCAATCAGCCGTTAACCCAGTCAGCTGTTAGCTCTCTTAGCTCCCCTGCTGCAGGCAATCCCAAGTGATAAATTGAACTGCTGTTACCATGATTATCTGAAACTTTTTACGATATATATTGGACAATACAATCGTGTACAATCAATTGAAGCACCCTCACTAAATAATACTCAACTAACCAGTTACTTGACCACTAACATCAAGTGTCAGTATCTGCTGTAGTGAAGCAGTCTGAGCAGTGTCATGTGTCTTTTGTGTCCCAGGTGTCTGTGCTGCTTTACCACGGCCCAGAGAGAGCCAAACTACTGAAGCAGATCCGTAGGCCTCAGGGGCCCCTCAACATGTGTCCTGTGGTTGTCACCTCCTTTGAAATCGCCATGATTGACAGAAAATTTCTGCAGGTAGTAACCTTACTCATCCTTGACTGAACAATAAAAAGCTTATTATGACCTGCATGTTTTACAGGGATTAAGTTATTTGTTAAATGATACTGCAGTTGTAGTTTTGTATTCATAACTGCAGGTAGGGTTTGAAGAAAAAAAAAAACAGCAATCGGCATGGATGTTTTTTTTTTATTTTTTTAAATGAAGTCTTCACTCTCATATTCCTGTTCTCACGAGTACTGTTTAAGAAGCCAGGTGATGTCTGCTCTCTGCTCCAGCGTTTCCAGTGGAAGTACCTGATAGTGGACGAAGGCCACAGGATCAAAAACCTCAACTGTCGGCTGGTACGGGAGTTGAAGATGTTGCCCACCGATAACAAGCTGCTGCTGACTGGTACACCACTGCAGAACAACTTGGCTGAGCTCTGGTCCCTCCTCAACTTCCTTCTGCCAGAGGTCTTTGATGACCTCAAGAGGTATGGAGCCATGTGTTCTCTGTACTTGTTGATTATCGAGTGCTGATCACACGAGTGCTGCGACACACTGCAAAGTTTTTTTTTTTTATCCTCATTTATGGATCTAATTACGTTCTAACATCTGTACAGCAAAACTAAAACAACACAAATGATGACAATAAATGACAAATAGAAGAAGTGTCAGATTTTTCTCAAAGGTTGTATCTACATCAATGGCAGAAATGCCACCTGTAGTAGCTACAAGTTGTTTTATGGAGTTTAATGTGGAATCTGTGTTGCTGAATGTTGAGTCATTGCTGACATGTCTTCTGTGCAGCTTTGAGTCATGGTTTGACATCGACACCCTGGGTGAAGCTGAGAATGTGGTGGCTGCTGAGCGTGAGCAGAACATCCTGAGCATGTTGCACCAGGTCAGTCCTCCAAACCATCAGCACAGCTTGTCAATCAATGTGTTTTGTTTTTTTTACAATATGAGAAACATAAGAAGAATTAGCTTATTACACACTTGAATTTGCCTCCTGAGTTGAGGTAAATAAATATACATTTTCTAAAGATTTCTCATGTTTCAGATTCTGACTCCATTCTTGCTGAGGAGGCTGAAGTCAGATGTGACACTGGAGGTTCCTCCTAAGAAGGAGATAATTGTTTATGCTCCTCTGACAGCCAAGCAGGAGGTCTTGTACACTGCTGTGGTCAACAAAACCATCGCCAAGGTTTTAGGAAAAGAAAAGGTAACAGCATGAACAATCTGCGTGAAGCGTTATCTATCTATCTATCTATCTATCTATCTATCTATCTATCTATCTATCTATCTATCTATTCATTCTTTTTTTCTATCAAAAAGTATAGCAAATACTTACCAAGTGATGGAACTTGTCTGCTCTTTATTTAGACAGAGGCTCCTGCAGTGTTGACGTCGAGTGGCAGGCCGAAGCGTCGCACTCGAAAGGTGGTGAACTACACAGAAACAGGTGAAGACACATCACGGGACCTGGAGAAATATTTTGAGATGGTCTACACTGAGAATGAGCAAAGGTCAGTACAGCCTGCACACAACTCAGTTGCACACTAAAATATTTGAATAGAATTTAGATGCTCGTGTAGGGAGGCTATTACTCAACTTGTGAGTTTCTTTTTTTACATATTTGATATCGCTAGCTCTTACATTTTCATTGATATTAATGCTCTGCTTTTGTTCTCAGCAGTTTATATATATTGTATAGTTTGTTAGAAAGTGCTGGTTGTTTATCAGTTCTTGCCATTTTTGAATGTCATGCCATGAGTAGCACACCATGTGGCTGTGTAGCGACTAATTGCTACTTCCACTAGCCGCTGAAAGGCTGGGACAGGGAGAATCCACACTGTGTCTGATTCGGCGATTAACCACAACATCCACTTGCTTCGTTTGATGGCTTTATTGATAATATCAAAGAACACAAAATCCGGTACTTGCAAAAGGTGAACTCTATGTTCACCCTTTTGCAAGTACCGATTTTGTTTTGCAATGTTTTGCGATGTTTGTGCGATCAGGCATGTGGTCAACAGAAAATGTGACTCCCAACTCACCCCCTCTCTTGCAAACATGCAGGTGATGGGTGTAATAAACAGACAGTCCCCATTGGTCCAACCCACATGACGTAACACCACAAGTGAAATAAACAATAAACAAATCTAAATCAAATATATGAACTCTTACAGGCTGTGTGTCAATCTTAACTTCCTTTCCTCACGTCTCCTCCAGCTTCTTTCCAGCGCAGGATATCCAGAGCCCGCTGGACAGCCACATCAACCTGAAGCTGCAGAACATTCTCATGCTGCTAAAGAGATGCTGTAACCACCCTTATCTGGTGGAGTACCCCCTCGATCCTGCCACACAGGAGTTCAAGGTACCTTACAGTCACCTGTATTTCTAGACGCAGTTTAACTGTAGATTTTCCAGTGCTTGTGTGTTTCAGCTGTTATTTGGAGTTATTTGGATTGTTTCAATGTGTTGATTAGGTTCTGGCAGTATCTAGGTGTTACAGTATACCAAGGTAAATGGGAGTCTAGAAGGGTTCTTCTTTCTAATGCTGCTTTTCCACCAAAGTTTGCGGGTCTACACAGGTTTCTTGTCAACCTGCTAAAAATTGCCTACTGACCCCATTCCCACTTCCCAGAGGCAAGACAGCCTGTCTGTATTTCTTTATATGATGCATTTTGCATCACATAAAGAAATGCATCACATTGTATAAGAAGTAAAAACAATAGACTGCACGAGACTGCATCCCACATTACTACCATCACCGGATGTTGATAACACATTATCACTTTGCGCAGCCGAATTTAGTGTTCATGCTGATAGAAACCTGTCTCTGCTGCAGAGTCAACTGACCTGATTGTAAATGTCAGACAAATTCCCATTGCACACAGAAGTCCTTGCGGGTTTAAATGGGGTTTTTGACCAGTGGAAAAGGGGCATAATAGACATACATACATGATACACATACGATGTAAAGGCTGACAGCAATAAGTGCATTTTTGGTGAAGGGGACATACAATTAACATGTCTCAGAACTCAGAGAACAGTCAGTTTGAGAGAGCACTGAGGATGATGGAACTGTTGTATGAGTATGAGTAAGTCAAATTGACAGTCTTGAGAAACTAGCAATTTTCTATGAATTTTCTATGAAAAAGTTTGACTGCCTCAGGCAATTGTTGATTTGTAATAAAACAGAAGGAAGTTATATTTGAGATCATGTTTTTCAGTAGTGGCAGTGATATTAAAGCAACACCGTTGACTGCATGTGAATTGTGTTTTTCGTCTTTTTTGCGTTCCCATGTCCACAAACTGTGTGTCTTGCCGTTGTCCATGCAGATTGATGAGCAGCTGGTGCAGAGCTCTGGGAAGTTTCTCATACTGGACTGCCTGCTGCCTGCACTGAAGGAAAGGGGACATAAGGTGACACAGCACTCACAGCCAAAAGTGTAACATCATCAGCAGTGAAAAAAGATTAGTTAGGACTTTTGAAGTAACCAGTAGCCACGTTTTACTTCTGCTGGTTCAGTTGGTTCCAGGTGATGTTGACTTAAACAGAAGTCAGTTCATTGTGTGTACAGTTACCTGCTGTTAACGCCCATAAAGTATTCCCATGTCTTGTTTTGGCTGATTTCAACAATGCTTTTGTCCGATGATGAAACACTTAACATACCTCAAACCAACAAATATGCGGGCGCATGACTTTATAACCCGATGGAGTCATGAGCTGCTGTTGAAATGTCAACATGGTGATCTTGATTCAAAATATGCACTCCTACCCCAGTTAAACTCCACCTGAGTAAAACTATTACTATCTCTCAAACACATGTTTACCTTTAGAATATATCTAAAAATTGACATAGGGTTAGGGTTGGATATAAAATGCTCATGTGCAAAAACAAACCCAGCAGAGTCCTTTGATAGCACGCAGTATCTTGTGAATGAGTTGAGTTGTTTTTGCATTCACCATCTTCATTCATAGATTTATTTTTTTTAATGATTTTACCCAGTATTAAGACTGTCCAAGTCCAAGTAAATCTCAAAGAACGAGGGCCTGACCAAACGCCAAGGCGCAAGATGGTGACTCAGGTGCTGGTGGCTACTCCTCACAGCTAGTTCAGGAAGTTACTGAGAGCATCGGCAAGTTATTAGAGGAGAAGCTGGCCAAATTTTTGGAACGCAATGGAAGTCATGACAACCCAGGTGGAAGGCAAAAGTAAAAGACTGCACGAAGCTGAGGGCCAAGTGTCCACACTGGAGGACATGCTAGCTACCACAGAGAACAAGCTGCCAGAAGTTGAGAAGAAATTACAAACTCTCACTGACTAAGCAGGAGAACAGGATGGGACAATATGTTGGCTTAAAGGAAAGAGCTGAAGGTGAACCTGTTGCTTTCTTTGAAAACTGGCTGCCGAAAATACTGAACTTGGGTACTGAACGGGGCATATTTAAAATCGACCGGACGCACAGAGGGCTTGGACCTGCCCGCGGCGACTGCCCCAGACCCATCGTCATCAAGCACTGAATGCAATACATCGGATGAACTAAGAAAATCCTTCCTGGATCAAATCAGCTTCCCCAGAACAACTAGAGCTCTTGAATAGCCCAGTTACCAGGGAAGAGGTCCTGTATGCTATGTGCACACTTCACAGTGGGAAAGCACCCGTGCAGGATGGCTATGGGCCGGAGTATTATCAAAAATTAGCAGAGTTGTGGTGGGCCCTCTGACTGATATGTTTTTCCTCCTTCAGGAATAGATGTCTCCCTCCCTCTCTAAATTTAGCCAATATCTCTTTAATCCTGAAGATTCTTATTGACCTTTCAGCCATACAAATGTGGACAGCAAAATTCTTTCTAAAGTGCTAGCCAGAAGATTGGAGAATTATTTACCTTCACTTATAAATGACGATCAGACAGACGTTATCAGGGTGAGGTACTTGTACTCTAATGTCAGAAGACTTCTTGATGTGGTACAGTATTTCTTGGAGCATCTAGCTATATCATTGGATGCAGAAAAGGTGTTCGGTAGGGTGGAGTGGAGGTTCATGTGGGATGTCCTGAGCAGGTTTGGATTAGGAGAGGAGTTTATAAATTTATAAAATTTATCATTCACCAGAGGCCTGTGTCATTGCCTTATGCCATTTTTTGCAACCGAATGAGAGAAACTACTCCATACTCCATAGATCCCACATATCACCATTCATTCTTAACAAGATGGATAACTGGACCTCTCCTCTTTGCATCAAATGTAAACTGTCTGTTGGGGCATACATTCAGTGCTTCTAGGAGTATTGTTTGAATGCAAGGTTTTGGAGCAATGTAGCCCAGGAATTGAGTAAAATTAATACAGAGAGCACTTTTATGTTTTATGTTTTGTTTTGATAAAAATCAATACAATCTATTAAAAAAAAAAAAAGATAAAAAATAATTGTATTTATTTTACTTCTAATTTTCTCTTTGGCCTTTTCATTTTACTTATGACCAAAGTAATTTTCCATACAGAGGATTCCCTGCGTGAACAGTGAATCTCGGACAATTTCTGACTGAATGTAGGAACGCACCATACTTGTAGTTAAATATTTAGCGGACGACTGAAAGCAGCTGTGCACCATCTGAGAAAAGTAAGGTGTATGTATTGAAGTATGAAAACACATTCTGCTAGGATTCCCCCAAATTTAGGATCTGACCTATTTAAGATACTCAAAAGACAAATTCACGTTGTAATTTGTCTCAAATTAGTTCAGTGAATTGAACCACCTAGAAAGGCCATCTTTTGAAAGAATGCACACACTGAATTTAGTATAGGATCCTGCATCCTGTGAAGGACAACCTCTTACAATGCCTGCTCATCTGAATCAGGCTTATTTCCATTCTTAAGTACAATGCAGATACAATGAAATAAAAATTGACTTAATGTAAAAAAAATATTGTACAGTAGGTTTATGTTTTAGTTATTAAAATTTGACTAACTGTATGGTGCTGTAAATCCTGGCATATTTAAGGCCTGTGTTAAATTGTAATGTATATACATTACAGGAATTCAGTGTGCTGTGTGTTTGTTGCCTTTGGTTTATTCCATACTATTATGTTTCTGACTTCTGTGTGTGGTTGATGGTCTTGTTGTGGTCCAGGTTCTGATCTTCAGTCAGATGACGTCCATCTTGGATATTTTGACGGATTACTGCTATCTGCGGGGCTTCCAGTACAGCAGACTCGACGGCAGCATGTCATATGCAGACAGAGATGAAAATGTAAGTTAACAAACATGTTTTACATCTAATATGTTGTAAAGCATACTAAGCATACGCCTGAGGGGAGCCTTCAGTTCGATAAAAACAACTTTTCTAAAATCTGTACAACTCATTTTCAATTTTCATCTAGCAGATGTGTTCAGGAAGATCAGTAAGCATGTTGCATTCTCTGTCAGATTGTCAACACGATTTAAAAACTAGTATATATTTTGAGGGCTGCTCAAATGCATGAAGTCAGAACCGAGACTCACAGAGGCTCCGTCTCATTGCTACGTCATCTTAAGTTGGCGTGTCAATCGACCCCAGAGGGTTAACACCAAATTTGAGATCCTTGAAATATGGGAAGTTTATATCTCTTGAACGGCTACACCGATTTTTAAGAAATTTGGTCGGTATTGTGTAGGGCCAATCCTGACGCCATATCTTGAAGGTGGTCATGACTGGTCAATGTGGGTGTGGCTTTTTGCAAGATAAACAGCAAACATTAATTTCAGCCAAACTATTATGCTGAGAGCTTTGAAATATATAGTACATATAGAATAGGACACAGTTTTTCCATACCAAAAATTGCACATGTGCTCCACTAGGTGGCACTATAATGGATGCAATTGCATTTTTTCCGGTAACTTCCACATTTTAAATAATACATTCGCAAACCTTATATCCATATGTTCCCTGAATAGAGCTGGAATAGAGTTTTTTGCAATAGGACACGCAAACTTCCGCTGCACATTTTGTTCGCTAAATCGCCACATATGCAAAACCTACTTTTTCGAACTCCTCCTACAATTTAAGCGCCATCTATCTGAAACTTTGCACATAGAATCTCCAGATGTGTCTGATGAAAAGTTGTCAAAAGAATTTTGGCGCTCCAAAAAAGCTGCTAGTTATAACCAAACAATCTTTTTTGCTAGCCAAAAAGCACATATTGTTTCATATTTCAGTCAAACTAAATGCTTTCAACATCAAACTTAAGTCAATTGTTCCTCCAGAGTCATCCAGAGGCTCTGTGCCAAATTTGGTGCAAATTGGCCTATAGGTGGCACTATAATGGATGTAAATGCGTTGTTGCCTTTAACTTCCACATTTTAAAGAACACATTCATAAACATCATATTCATGTATGTATGTATTCCCAATAGAGGCAGGTTTTCAGACATAGGTCCCGCCCACTTCTGCTGCACTTTTCCTTTGTCAAGTCACCACACACTAATCAGCATAAATGCATTTTCCCTTGTCACACTCATTTTTTGTTGCAATAATAGAAATGTAATGAAACATGTGGGGTCACTCCTGAGGCCAGCCATATAGTTAAGTAACAATTGGTCAAAGTGGGCATGATTTAGTACAACAAATCCAAATTGGCACACATTCAGCCTTTTGCACTTTCAGTGCACTTCCAATCACAGCAAATACCATAGCTGAGATGCTGGCCTGTGTCCTCACATTTGCCCCCAGCCCGTCATCCTTTGGGGCCAACTTCCGTGGGCTCTGTGGTGCGCGGGGTCCGAGTCGCACAGGGGGGCTTGGCCCCCGTTCATAACTGCTTGCAGTTCTAGTCCTAATCGAATTAATGAACATTAAAAAAGACCATGACATCATAACAGGGAGTCCAGCTGTGGCAGGCTATTGTAGCTCAAGTTAATGATGCATAGCATAGGCCTATTGACACAATAGTCATTTAATGTAAGAACACCCTTTTAAAAGCCTATCTGAAACAATCTGACCCATGTACTCATAAAATGTCTTCAAGGCTGGCAGGTCTGAGTTTTTCTAATTTGTAAGAACTGTGACATGTTCATCCTGCGGCATCACCAGCTTCTTCTTGTCCAATAGATGACCAAGTTTTCCAAAGATCCAGAGGTGTTCCTGTTCCTGCTGAGCACCAGAGCAGGTGGACTGGGGATCAACCTGACAGCTGCTGACACTGTCATCATCTTCGACAGTGACTGGGTGGGATAACAAACTGAAACCATGTTACCATTCGAAGTACTTCTCTCTGTGTATTGCATTTAGTCAATGTGGTGTTCACCGCCCCCTTTTCAGAACCCTCAAGCTGACCTGCAGGCTCAGGACCGCTGTCATCGAATCGGGCAAACCAAACCAGTGGTGGTGTACCGCCTGCTCACAGCCAACACCATCGACCAGAAGATCCTGGAGAGGGCTACAGCCAAAAGGAAGCTAGAGCAGATGGTCATCCACAAGAGTGAGTGGCTGCACTTTTATGGCATACCCCCAAATTCATACACCACAGCAGACAATTAATACAGACACAGATTACAAGCACAAGGTGGTTTGAAATCTGCGCTTAGTGTAAACTTTAAAGATTGCTTCTTTTCTTTTGCCACAGATAAGTTCAAAGGTGCGAGGGCAGAGCTGAACCAAGGTAAAAGCTGCATTGATCTGGATGAGCTGATGGAGCTGCTCAAAGCCAGAGGCACTGAGAAGTAAGAAATCACCTGCTACTAACACATTTAAATGTTTAGAGAAAATACACAAAAAGTGCAAATTGGTTGGGACTGAACTTGTGGACAGAAATGAAGGATATCGTTTGGCTCTAACTTTTGTGCCTCTCAGGGAAGTGAAAGCATCAAGGGGGAAAGTGATCAGTGACAAGGACCTGGAAGTTTTGCTGGATCGCAGTGACTTAATGGGTGAGAGGACACACGGCTCAGCAGCTTTCAGGAAGTCATGTAAAATATATTGTTGTAGGAGACCACGTTCTTGGCTGCAAAATGAATGAATGCCGAAGCTGCGATGGTTTTAATTTTAGATCAATTTTAGTGTGCTGAAGTGTTGTCTGTGTTTTCAGACAAAGGAAGTGGGAGCACGAAGAAAGAGAAGGTGGGCGTCTTCAGAGTGATCGATGACAGAGAGTCATCAGAGATCATGTTGACCTGAGCACTTGAAATCTTCAGATATGACCTTGGGACCAGATTCCTGCTGCACCTACTGAAGATGGCTTATAACAACTGTCACTTGTAGATATTGAAGCTTCCAGAAAGTACTCTGAAACAGCTGTTTGTAGACTGAATAGTGTATTTTTTTTTCTTTTTTTTTTTCTTTACTGACTTGATAGTCCTGTTTATCAAGTGTTTTGTGTTGAAAACAGTCTATGTACCCTGTTTAAGACTCAACCTCCATTGGGGTTCTAAAGTCTGTCAGTATCAATGATCATTTTCATGCCAAAAGATGAAGAAAAAAGGATTCTGTTTGTGTAGATGGTTGAGTTCATTTTCTCCTTGCCAGTGGCATCAACATGATCACAGGGCACTAGAACCTTCCAGCAATACCCACAACACATTATCTTTATTTTAAATTGTCCTCTGACTGTTAACATGCACATGGTTTGTGCATCTGTTTAACAAGAAAAAGCTATAGTGACATGATTTAATTGAGTTAGTCCTCTTCAGTTTTAAATGTCCATTCGAAACAGATGATCTTTAAATATGTTATCATAGCACTTTCATGCAGGTTCAGCATTCATTTTCTTTCATATCTTTTTTATATAAATAAACCGTGGCCTCATATGAGTTTTTCCCCAATTTTTTCTAGTTCTCCACTTTGCCTGTGAGCCCATTCTAGGTTCCTGTCAACTTGTTAGTTACTACGGCCTTTGACAGTTCACTTTGAATTGCATTGGTTCCTTTTGCCAACATGCAGGTGATTAAGTCCAAGTACCAAGCTCTAAGAGTAGAAGCAGATTTTTAAAAATGTTTTCTACTGATTGGGTTGATTTTGTAGTGTCCAGTCTTAGAGCATGCACGCTAGTTTATATAGTGCAATTAATATGCTGGTCCTTAAATTGCAAACTTGATCCAATTTGACATATTTGCACCCTCAAAAGTAGAATGGTGTCACATTTTGACTGGCTAGATTTACACAATACTTTTGTCTTAACACATACTATACAGGTATGTGATAACTTTCTGGATGACTCCCAATGATAAAAAAGCCCAAACCTTACTTTGAAAATGCAACTAGTAGTCACTTAAAAGCAGAGGAGCTTTTTGTTGTACAGGAGCATCCTTTCCCTGAAGTTAAACTTCCAGATTACGGGGCGCTGCTTAGCTCTGTTGGTAGCACGCAACCCATGTGCTGAGGCTCTGCAGTGGACCTGGGTACGACTCCCGGCCCGGGTCCCTCCGCTGCGTGTCACTCCCCCTCTCCTACCCTGTTTCCTATCACACTCTTCAAGCTGTACTATCAATAAAGCCAGAAAAGGCCAAAAAAATACTTAAAAAAAAAAAAAAAAAAAGAACAATTTACAGATTATAAGGGGTGATTAGCCTTAGGTAGAATAAAATGATTTAAATAGCCCGGGCTTCATGCATGTGCAGTTAATCTGAGTCATTGTGCAGACAGTTTGAAGTCAATAACTTCTGTGGTATTTCTGTTTTGGATAACTTAAAATTTTAAGTCCACAGTGCTGATGGCTGCCATCCAGTAATGTGGATTTCAATTCATCCAATATGTGTCCTGTTAACCTTATATGACACCCTCAGATTTCGAGCTCTTCCCCCCCAAGATGGATGGTGCTCAGATTGTCATTTTTTATGTTATCCCTGCTGGACCACTTTCTGGAGGTCCACAACACAGACTGCTACAGAGAAGGGACAGAACCCTTGGCTCCGCAATCCGCTGGACAAAGTGTGTAAATGTAGGCCAGGACTACAGTATTTCAGGAAGATGTGCAAGGATTGCTTGAGTTGACACCTACCTTCGGTCTTGAACTTTTCAATCACCCATCATACAACAAAACAATATCCAGTTTCACACCATTTTATTCTGGTGTCAATATGGCCACAAGGGTAAATACACACTTCCTCCCAAATAGACTATTTACCAGGGGTACTCAAATACAAAGCTTAAAGGGCCACAGAGATTTTTGTCAATGACTCAAAGGTCCATGTATTGAGGTCAGTCAGGCCACATGTAATGATACTGTAATATTCAAAACAAAATGTCCTTTTCATTCAAAACAGCAAAATACGAACTAAAATAAAATGTAATTTCCATTTTAACAAATTAAAATACACAGTTGAATATTTCCTCTTTTTGTTTGCCTTCAAATATGTCTGTGTCCATCCTTCACTCATGCATTATTTTATTTCATTGTGTCATAGATGTGACAAGAATCCTGCTTGCAGCTTGATATGATGATTTCAGTGCATTTATTTGTGTTGTGCTTACCTCTGAATTCTGAGGGAATGCCTCTGCAAAATTCCTATGCTTCATCTCATAATGCCATTTCAAACTGGAAATCTTCATCACAGCTTCTCCTGGCATATTGTAACGCCCCTTGTGGACTGATGCAATGACTCTTGGGTATTCTGTTGGTGTAATTATGGTTCATGAATGTGTTTATGAATGAGATGATATGTAAGATGGTTGTGGGTTAATTCACATCATTTTTTTCCGTGATTAAATGGTGGTGAGTTTTAACAAGGATGATAAAATGTTGGCACCGTGAGTGAAAGGGTGTTTGCTGGGAGAGACTTCATTTGTAAACACAACCAGCAAAATGTAAACATGCAAACTGCTCTGAAAACGTAAGTGAAAGTTAAAAGTTGCTCTGGCAGCAGTGAGTGACCCAGCGGTCTGTGTATCGTTGGCATGGAGACAAGTCCCAGTGTAAACATGCTGACCCAACCACAACACATAGTGAAGGAATAACAGTTCAGGGGCCACCTATTGAGGACTGCTGCTATATACTAAATATACTACCTACCATACTGTACAAGGTACGTAGGGATGCCAAAAGAGAGGGCGGTCTGACGGCGATGTAAAGCGGTGTGAATTTTCTCTATACAACATACAGACATTCTGGACACCGCTCACTGCAGTACAAAGCTGAGCTATACAACGTACACTGTTAGATTTTTTAAGGTGAGCCTTGTTTTAGCTAGTTAAATTTCTCTTTTTCTCTGGACCCTGTTCACTGCAGTACAAAGCTGAGCATCTGGGCTGGAGCAGCTCTCTACTCCAAACTGAGGCTGCACTGATCGTGATTACAGTAGAGAACAGATCGACTATAGATATGTACTTTATATGACCCCACTTCAAAAAACACAAACTATCCCCTAAAAGTGTGATGATTTCAAAACCGTAAAAGATTTTAAAAATAATACATGAATAAATGCCCAATAGTTCAAGGTCTTCTGTCTCTTTAAAAGTTGGAATGGTGTCTCTAGCTGAAAGTATGAGGCACAAGAAGAGGTTGAAAGTCAATGAGTTTTGAAGAGGATTTGTAGATTTTCCCATTTACTTCCATTCACACTTATTACCACCAGAGCGCCACCTATTGGCCAATTTGCACCAGATTTTGCACAAATCCTCAGCCGGCAATAAAGCACAATTATGAACATTTTTGTAATAATTGGACAGTATTTCGTAAACATATGCAATAATGCCTGTTTTCACCATAATGTGCAGGAATTTGTTGTTTTATATTTTGGGAGTTTTATGGACTATCAAAATTATTTTTTACATAAGCAGTCACCAACAGCAGCAAACTTGAAGGCTCTAGTGGCTGTTAAGACTGAGCTTGATTTGGATCATACTCGTCACGTCCATAAACTTCTACTTTACACAAAACAGAAATATTATGAATTTGGTAACAAATCCAGTCGCCTGCTTGCCCACCATTTGAAAAATCAGAATAACGATCGCTCAATCAACATGATAAGAACACAGAACGGGGTTGTCACATGTGATCCAGTGACTGTCAATAGCACATTCCGGGACTTTTATAAAGCCGTGTATAGCGCAGAGCAGGTCGACGCCATGGCTATTGCTTCATATTTAAATAATATTTCCTTGCTACTATTGCAGAGGAGGATCGCTCCAGCTTAGATGCTGCATTTACGCCGGAGGAGGTCTGGGCTGCAATCCAATCTATGCCTAATGGGAAGTGTCCGGGTCCAGACGGGTTTCCATTGGAATTTTTTAAGAAATTCTGGCCAGATATCCATCCGATCTTTATGCCTGCCATCAATGGTATTTTAAGAGATGGCATCCCCTCCTCTTGGAGATATGCCTCTATTAGCTTACTTTAAAAAAAAGATAAAAACCCATTGAATTGTTCATCATTTAGACCTATCAGTCTCCTTAACGTGGACTACAAAATCATTGCAAAAGTACTGGCTCGGAGATAGGAAACCATCCTTCCAAAAATAATAAACCCAGACCAGGCAGGGATCGTTAAATCAAGATATGGCACAGACAATGTACGCCGTGCTCAATCCAGCTCTGATAGTCTCCCTCGACGCCGAAAAGGCCTTTGACCGAGTGGAATGGTCTTTTTTGTTTTCGGTATTAGAAAAATTTGGTCTGGGCTCTAACTTCATTAATATGATTAAGTCCTTCTACTCAGACCCAGTAGCCACAGTTAACACTAACGGCCTGCTATCCAATGGCTTCCCGGTGTGCAGGGGCTGCAGACAGGGATGTCCCCTGTCACCTTTATTATTCATATTGTTTATTGAACCTTTGGCTGAGGTCATCAGAGCTAATCCTGATATATCTGGAGTTAGGGTAGGTGAAGAAAACCACATTATTTCCCTATTTGCAGATGATGTCCTTTTATATCTGAATAAACCTGAGAAATCAATTCCGGCGGTTTTACATACTATAGCCACATTCAGTGCCTTATCGGGTTATAAGATTAACCTTGGAAAATCAGTCGCTACGCCTTTTAATATTCCCCAGGATATGTCAATTAAATCTCCTTTTCAAATGTCCAGGAGGGGTTTCAAATATTTAGGCATCTTCGTCACCCCTGACTAAAACAACCTGTTTGAAACTAATTATTCACCTCTAATTCAGAATGTTAAAAATGATCTGACAAAATGGGCCTCCCTTCCAACCTCTCTCCTTGGGAGAATCAACACTATAAAAATGAATGTCCTCCCTCGATTGAACTATTTATTTCAAAATCTCCCGTGCTATTTGACCCCTGCCTTTTTTAAGTCACTGAATTCCCATATCTCTCGCTATATTTGGAATAACAAACATCCAAGAGTCAAGTTTTCTTTACTTACCAAGCCAGAAGACCTGGGAGGCTTGTCCCTGCCCAATTTACAATTATATTATTGGTCAGCACAACTTAAAACAATGTCAAATTGGTTTATGAACAGGAAGGATTCTCTATGATTGGGTCTTGAATCCTTATTTTGCTATCCCAGTAGGCTTAATTCCCTTCCTTTTATCAATAATATAGATCGGTTAAATCATCTCAAGAATAACATAATTATTTATAACACATTGTTGGCTTGGCGAGATGCGAAGAAATACCTTAATATTGCCCCTGCCATCTCTCTTACCAGCACAGATTAGGAGTATCGGTTTGATGGATTGGATGTCTAAGGGCCTGTCAAATTTTACAGACCTGCTGGATTCTGACTCGGTTAAATCATTTGAGCAAATCAGGGCTGGTTTTAATATTCCCCACAAAGATTTTTAAAAGTATCTCCAAATTCGTCATTTTATAAGATCTCTCTTCAAGACGGGCGGGATACGCATGAGATTGTCAGAACTGGAAAACACTATAGTTCTGGCAAAGTCTCCTAAAGGACGGATTTCCAGGATTTATACTTCACTACTTTATTCTGATTCTTCTGGTTGTGACTCTCTGAAGTTGTTGTGGGAGCGTGATCTGGAGGTGACGTTTGCTCCTGTAGACTGGGACAAGATCTGCAGCACGATTTTTCCCAAATGTACCTCAATCTCTATACATGAACAGAACTTTACATTTTTTCACAGAACTTATTACACTCCTGTTCGCCTCCAGTAAATGTTGCCTGACACTTCCAACCTTTGTTATAAATGTAAGACACACAAAAGTACATTTATCCATGTGTTCTGGTCATGTGACCACATCCAGAGTTTCTGGAAGGGGGTTCACTCTGTAATCCAGGAGGTCACTGGTAAACAGCTCTTGCTGACTCCTTTCTTTGTACTTAACCATGATACTCCAGACCACTCTTTGGACACAGACACCAAATCTCTGTTGATAATTCTTTTGTTCCTGGCTAAAAAAATTTATCTTGCTGTGGTGGTCAACTCCCCAGGTCCCCACGGTTGACATGTGGACATCACAGATTTCTGCTCTTATTCCTCTCGAGAAGTTGACTCATGACCTCAATCACAAATCGGACAAGTTTCGGAGGATCTGGGAACCATTACACTCCTTCTTACAGAAGCTTTAACTCAGCATCTATCCCTGCAAGATGAGGACTGCCTGTTTTTTCTTTAATTTTTTTCCAATTTATTCCATGTATGAGCTCTTCATTTACCTGTCTCCCTTTTTGTTTTTCTAAAAATTTACTTATTTATTTACTTATTCACTCTATGCATATGTTTGGTGCAGCACTCACTGTAGGTTCGGGGTGGGTTTTCTTTTTCTTTTTTCTTTTTTCTTTTTTTTTTCTTGTTGTGTCCTGTTTGTACTTATAAAACTGAAAAACCAATAAAAAGAGTATTAAAAAAGACAAAGAAAACTCCAACACTTCTGGATGAAAGAACGGGAAATGGTTTAAACTAACACAGAAATGGATCTGCTAAATATTTGCCTCTGCATTGTTTGTGTTTTCGTGTTTAGTGACGGAGCATGCAGGTTATCACAAAGCTTGATAAGACGTGGGCGACAGGGAAGGCTCCCTGCTAACTGCAGTAAATCTCTCAGCTTTTCACTGTGCGCTGATTGATTGTGACAGCTGTTACTTAAACACTGCATATAAAAAACACATCTTGTCTCTTCCTAAAGCCTGAATACAATACAGGCTGAATAAATCCAAACTGTTACCAGCGAAAAAAAAAAAAAAAAAAAAAAATCTTTTGATAACTTTTTTGTCAGGAGGGTCCACAGATGCTTCATGGAAAGTTTGGTGGACGTCGGTGAAATCACCTAGGAGGTGTTCAAGAAAGTATTTTTCTCATTGTTTAATGAATGGAAAGTTACTGTGAATTTGGTGTGGCCTATATCAAACAATTCAGATTTATTTAGGGAACATGTAGATATGAGGTTTAAACAGTGGCGAACCGTGAGCACTACAGCTGGGCCTTCACTTCACCGCCGAGAAAAAAAAATCAACAGTACAATGAATTAAAAGGGTTTAACAAGTGCAAATTTAATTAACGATGACAAGGATGTAAATAAATAGACCATAACGTCAATAACATTCTCCGCAACAAGAAACATTCTCAACATTAACTTCGGAAAATCTGGAAATATAAAAGGTCACCCAGAATGTCACCCCGTGACGCTGCGGACACAGACACTGAGGCTCATTTCATCACCATGGAATCACGGCACATTACAAATCATTTACATATAAATTCATTAGCATCATCAATCTACAATACAATTTCAAAAGTTACACATAGTGCAATGAATACCGATGTCAAATAAATTGAAGTCACAATTTTTACTACTATACCTCCTTAATTCTCCACAGGGAAAGGGACAGACAAGTGAACATGAGGAGAATAAAAACCCAAATAATAATAATAAAATAATAAAAATCCAACCACACACTTATGATACGTTTGATACATTGATTGATTGATTGATTGATTGATTGATTGATTGATTGATCACATACTGAATTTAAGGCAATTTGCGCTGGGACAACCTCCGCAATAAATACAAATTCCCAAATGTCCACTTGGCCAGTAATCTTAATCCCTTGAAATAATAATCAAGGTGTATTATAACAGAGGCCTACCTTAAATAAACACAAAGTCCATTCGTCGGTCTCTCTTTGTGAAGTGGGCGATGGCGGTGTCATAAAGTTTGTCCTTTGATTTGAGCTCCAAAAGAAGTCCTTTCTCTATGGACATCAGTGCCAAAGCTCCCAGGCGGTCCTGTCCAGTACTGTTCCTAGCGTGCGTCTTGATGCGCTTCAGAGCCGAGAAAGAGCCAGAAAGTGCAGCAGGTCTGGTGGGATCCTTGCCTCAAAGTTTGCCATGTTGTACATGACCGTCAGTTCAGTCTTGAGCCTGGGGAGGTCAAAATGCAGCCCGTAGCTTTCCGTGAGGCTCTGGAACTCAGAGCTGGGGAAGTTTTCTCTGTATGAGTTAAACTTCTTGGGGTCCAGAAGGGCAAGGAACATGAGTTTTTCATGATCCTTGAACCTGTTCCTCAGCTGAGTGAGGATGTTGTCCAGGATTTCACTGTGCAGCCGCCTTGTCAGTTGTAAAAAGTAAACAACTCCAGCAGTACAGCCTGTTTGTTTCCTTACAGCCAGGCATCCATGGATACCGCTGATAATTTTCGGTCTTGAAATGCCTTTCCACTTTCTTAACCTTTTCTTTTAATTCCAGCTCTGGAGTTGGTCTTCCGTTTTTTATTATTTCAAGTTTTTCTGTGAAGGCCCGCCTTGAAAAAGGCGATGCTATCAAGCTAGCCACAACGTCACTCTCGTCTTCCGCCATTTAAATCAACCGCTCTCACCACTCTGCATAGATTCGCTGCTCGGACTTCATGAAGGCCTACGATCTTTTGTTTAATTCCCGCCCTCTTGAAATCAAACCGTGATTGGTCGATTTGCCCGTCACTCACCAGACCAAAACATATAGCTTGGCCTTCCCCGGGATTCGTGAAGTCCTAACCAATGAATGAGCCAGCTAACCGGGCCTTAATAGAGACAGACGATTATGATTGGATAACAGGTTTTCAGGACATGAACTTGACAGTAAGCTTAATTTTAGAACATAGATGAGAGAAAATGTATGAATATATTGTATTAAATAAAATGCGATAGAAATAAAAAAAAACAATTTTTATTGAATACTTCATTATTATTATTATTGAATTTATTATTATTTCTTATTTATTAGGCCTTCTCTGAAGGCGTAGAAGGCCC
>JARJLU010020167.1:0-2500 GCA_030272975.1 Sparidentex hasta
AGTATTTCTGCATGTGGCAGAGCTCCGAGTTGTACTGGAAGTCAGATGTGTACAAGGTGAAGAGGACGGGAGAGAGCACAGTCCCCTGTGGTGCTCCGGTGCTGCTAACCACAGTGTCTGACATGCAGTCTTTCAGTCTGACGTACTGTGGTCTCTCTGTGAGGTAGTCTGTAATCCATCTCACCAGGTGTGAATCCACATTCATCCCTGTCAGCTTGTCTCTCAGCAGGAGGGGCTGGATGGTGTTGAAGGCGCTGGAAAAATCAAAGAACATGATTCTCACAGCACCGCTCTCCTTGTCCCGATGAGAGTGTGCCCTGTAGTCCGAGGTGATAATGGACGTGATGGGGGTGTGAGGGGTGTGAAGTGGGCAGTCACTGGCTGTGGGAGCTGGGGTATCAAACCTGTTAAAAAACAGGTTTAGCTGGTTAGCTCTCCCAGCATCCCCCTCTTCTGTGCTTCTGCCCTTCTTCTTGCAGCCTGTGATGGTTTTCATGCCATCCCAGACCTCCCTCATGTTGTTTCGCTGCAGCTTCTGTTCCACCTTCCTTCTGTACTCCTCCTTTGCCTCTCTCAGCTGGACCTTGAGTTCCCCCTGTACACGCTTCAGCTCGTCTCTGTCACCGTCCTTGAATACCCTCTTCTTCCTGTTAAGAATATCCTTGACATCACTGGTAATCCACGGCTTGTTGTTTGGAAAGCAGTGTACAGTCCTAATGGGAACCACAACAACCATACAAAAGTTCAGGTAGTCAGTCGTGCAGTGGGTGACCCCCTCGATGTCCTCACTATGAGTGTTCTGCAGGACGTTCCAGTCGGTAGGCCCTCAAAACATCTACTGCCTCAGGAGACCATTTCCTGAAGGAGCGGGTAGTTGTGGACTGTCTCTGGATCTTTGGCTTGTAGTGTTGTGTGAGCAGGACCAGGTTATGATCAGACTTTCCCAGTGGGGGCAGAGGAGTGGCCGCATAAGCTTCCTTCACGTTGGTGTACAGGAGGTCTAAAGTCCTGTTCTTCCTGGTGGGGCAGCTTGTGAAAGGTGAAAGTCTGGTAGTATTGAGTCCAGTGTGACGTGGTTAAAATCCCCTGAGATGGCAATGAATGCGTCTGGGTGTTGTGTTTGCAGCCTGGATACGGTGGAGTGGATGACGTCACACGCGGTCTCGGCGTGTGCACGCGGAGGGATGTAAACACAAACAACAATGGCGTGGGAGAACTCTCTGGGCATATAGTACGGTCTGAGTCCTACCGCCAGCAACACAATGTCTCTGTTGCACTCAGTCTCCTTCACCGTAACATGCCCCGGGTTGCACCATCTGGTGTTAATAAACAATGCGAGTCCCCCACCTTTGCGTTTGCCGCTGTGTCTGCAGTCTCTGTCCGCTCTCACCATGGTGAATCCAGGTAAATCCACGTTATCGTCCAGTGTGTTCTGGGTGAGCCAAGTTTCAGAGAGACACAGTAAACTGCTCTCCCTGAATGTCCTATTGGTCTTCACAAGGGCAGCCAGCTCGTCTGTCTTGTTGGTCAGGCAGTTGACATTCCCCATGATGATCGAAGGAACCAAGGGCTTGTACTTCCACCGCTTAGCCGCTAGCCTAGCCTTCACCTTCACCCCGGCTCTGCGGCCTCGTCTCCTCCTCCTCAGCTCCTCCGGTATGGAGTGAACAATGCCGGCTCGTCCCATTGTTTGGAGTGAAATCAGCTTCTCCCTTGAATAAGCAAGTTGTCCACTGATTTGTTGTCGATAAAAAGACATTGTATCCATAGGATATATAAGGGCCTACACAGCAAGTGTACTTAGAAAAAAATCTAAGTTGAAAAAGAAGAAAACACACTTAGACACTAAAAACGAAACTACACGTACGGAGCTACTGGATCAGCGTCCTGCTCGCACCGGCGCCGAAAGAATATATCGGTGTGATTATATAGCTCATCTGGACTTGGATCACCTCAGGATCCTCCAGGACCCTGCTGCGACCAGGACCTGATACTGAACCAATCCATGGACACAAACCTTTTCCATCAAGTTTAGTTAACACAAATAGAGAAGAGAGTCAGTATAATGTCCTGTGTCTGGTGAGCAGTGCATTGTGGGAAATGTAGGATCCCAAGACATGAGAACTGGATGACACAGGCGCCTCAATTATAAGTTTGAGTGATATAATTATAGAAGTTTATTAATGTGAGGAGTGTTTGTTCAATCAAACTTTTAGAATATAAATATTAAAATCTGAAATGTTTAAATCAGAATGTTTGTGTTTAAAACAGAAACAAGAATCAAACATCAGCTGGGGCCTGAACACACACACACACACAGTGAACAACACAAAGTCTGTGTTCAGCTCCATAGAAACCAGACAAGTGTGTGTGTGTGTGTGTGTGTGTGTGTGTGTGTGATGGACAGATGAATGGACAGAGGTGTAATTAAATCCTCGTCCGTCAGCTCAGCCTGAAGGTCCGTCTCCTCCTCTGTCTCGCTGCTCGTCTCACTGGGTGT
>JARJLU010020167.1:7500-34289 GCA_030272975.1 Sparidentex hasta
GGAGGTCAGAGTTCACAGGACCTACAGGTCGAGGTCAGAGGTCACAGGACCTACAGGTGGAGGTCAGAGTTCACAGGACCTACAGGTGGAGGTCAGAGTTCACAGGACCTACAGGTAGAGCTCAGAGTTCTCAGGACCTACAGGTGGAGGTCAGAGTTCACAGGACCTACAGGTGGAGGTCAGAGTTCACAGGACCTACAGGTGGAGGTCAGAGTTCACAGGACCTACAGGTAGAGGTCAGAGGTCACAAGACCTACAGGTGGAGGTCAGAGTTCACAGGACCTACAGGTGGAGGTCAGAGTTCTCAGGACCTACAGGTAGAGGTCAGAGGTCACGAGACATACAGGTAGAGGTCAGAAGTCACAGGACCTACAGGTAGAGGTCAGAGGTCACAAGACCTACAGGTGGAGGTCAGAGTTCACAGGACCTACAGGTGGAGGTCAGAGTTCACAGGACCTACAGGTAGAGCTCAGAGTTCTCAGGACCTACAGGTGGAGGTCAGAGTTCACAGGACCTACAGGTGGAGGTCAGAGTTCACAGGACCTACAGGTGGAGGTCAGAGTTCACAGGACCTACAGGTAGAGGTCAGAGGTCACAAGACCTACAGGTGGAGGTCAGAGTTCACAGGACCTACAGGTGGAGGTCAGAGTTCACAGGACCTACAGGTAGAGGTCAGAGTTCTCAGGACCTACAGGTAGAGGTCAGAGGTCACGAGACATACAGGTAGAGGTCAGAAGTCACAGGACCTACAGGTAGAGGTCAGAGGTCACAAGACCTACAGGTGGAGGTCAGAGTTCACAGGACCTACAGGTGGAGGTCAGAGTTCACAGGACCTACAGGTAGAGCTCAGAGTTCTCAGGACCTACAGGTAGAGGTCAGAGGTCACGAGACATACAGGTAGAGGTCAGAAGTCACAGGACCTACAGGTAGAGGTCAGAGGTCACAAGACCTACAGGTGGAGGTCAGAGTTCACAGGACCTACAGGTGGAGGTCAGAGTTCACAGGACCTACAGGTAGAGCTCAGAGTTCTCAGGACCTACAGGTAGAGGTCAGAGGTCACGAGACATACAGGTAGAGGTCAGAGGTCACGAGACCTACAGGTAGAGGTCAGAGGTCACTGGACCTACAGGTAGAGGTCAGACGTCACAGGACAGGTAATGTAGAGCCAGTCACAGACATACATCACAGCAGCCATGATAATTGATGTCAGGTGTCAGACAGGTGAGTGCAGCTGATGCTGAGTGGAACTGGTTGGTCTTATTGGTAAATTTAAGCTTTCACACCTCATTGTAGACAGGACCAGGGTAGCAAAACCAACATGCTGTCTCTATGTTTGACCTGTCTGTCTCCCTACCTGTCTGTCTCCCTACCTGTCTGTCTCTCTACCTGTCTGTCTCTCTACCTGTCTGTCTCTCAGGATCATAAAGTTTCCTAACACTCTGAACATGGAGGACACGAGGAAGGCCATCAGCATCGCCTTCACAAAGTGGAGTGATGTGTCTCCTCTCAGCTTCACTGAGGTCACCGACGGCAATGCCACCACTGACATCACTATCGGTAGGCGGAGCTTCAGTCGGCACAGAGAAACAAAGAAACACAATGAGGAAGACAAATGAAATACTGTGTGTGTGTGTGCGTGTGTGTGTGTGTTAGGCTTCTACACCTTTAACCACACTGACTGCTGGTGGTCGCCCCTCCACCCGTGTTTCGACGGGCTGAATGGTGAGCTGGCTCACGCCTTCCTGCCACCACGAGGAGAAATCCACTTTGACAACCACGAGTTCTGGATCCTTGGGAAGTCCCGGTTCAGCTGGAAACAAGGTAACTTTACTGAGGTACTAACCCTAACCAGCAGGAGTGTATTCAGAGTTACAGGTGTGATCAGGTGTAGTCAGGTGCGGTCAGGAGGGGTCAGGCATGAACATGTGATCCTACAGGTGTGTGGCTGAATGACCTGGTCCAGGTGGCAGCTCATGAGATCGGCCACGCTCTCGGTCTGTGGCACTCCAGAGATCCTCAGGCTCTGATGCATCCCAACGCCACATACACAGGACAGAGGAACATCGCCCAGGACGACGTGTGGGGCATCCAGAGACTCTACGGTCAGTCAGCCGTCGGCTCTGACAGTCGTGTTGTCTCACAGCTGCTCACAGCACCGACTGGTCGGCCAGTCGTCACGGTCACATTGGTGACTGTTGTTTCCAGCTCTGATGTGTGACCCCCGTGTGTCTGCAGGCTGTGTAGATAAGAAGCGAGTTTGTGACCCGTGGGCTCGACTTGGCTTCTGTGAGCGGAGGAAGACCTTCATGAAGAAGAACTGTCCTCAGCGCTGTGACTTCTGCTACGGTGAGACAACATCATATCGGTCATCCTGTCATCCAAACATGAATCAAGAAGCTAAACACAGTTGATTCTCTGACGGTCTTTTTCTGGATGTCGAGACTGAAACTGAACTCTCTCTCTGAGGTATGTCCATTTCTAACTATCTCTGGTATGACTCTCATTTCCTGCCCTCAGAGCCTCTGGAAGAAATTACCACGCCAACACCGCCACCTGCCAACGTCAAGATCAAGATGGTTCCCAGGGGGAAGGTGGTGGGATTCCGCTGTGGAACCAAAAACCCTCGCTCACCGCCAAAAGTCAGGTCAGCTGATCAATACTTCATCCATTGGTCTTTATGAAACTCAATCAGTGAGGAATAAAGAATGAATGAATCAATGGAGGACTGAAAGTAAATCTAGTTTCACTGACTGAAACTGAAGCCATCAAGTCTGAAAGAGATTCAGTTTACTAAGACAGAAAATCTGAGACATTTCTTTTAATGTTTCCTTTAAGGCTTTAATGTAATTTAGCTTTCATATCACTCAACAATCAATAATGCTGGTGCGCAGGTCGTCGAGAGGTTAGAGCACATGCCACAAACGCAGTGGACTCTGGTTTGAATCCGGCCTGAGGACCTTTACTGCAAGTCACTTCTGATCAGATCACTGTCAAATAAAGGAGTCTATGCCTAAAAAAAAAGAGTCTCAAAAAAAACAATCAAATGCTGATCACAATCAATCATCATAAAGTGAAACAAAAATATAAAAGAGGTGAAACAAACAGCTGAAGGTTCAGTCTTGATCAAACCAACCTGTTTCCAGAGCTTTCCACCACCTGATCAGTTGTCAAGGAGACGGTTACGTTGTTATTATGGGTTACCCTAACTGGCGTTTGTCATATAAAGGGACGATACTCCATCCACAGAGGAACAGCATGGCAGGCGTCCCCAGCAGAGAGCTCGGTGACGAGGTGCGTCTCCTCAGAGCTGCTGTCGTCTGTGATATGTGTTCAGCCATGAACATCATATCTTCATATCCTGGTTATTATTTTCTGATTAAACCAGCTCAGTCAGGAGAACCTGACATACTCGGCTGCTGTTTCTCTCAGTCGTGCTGTTTGAATACACTGTTAGCTTAGCTTAGCTTCCTTGGCTAGTCGAACCACGTTGCTTTATGCATATGCGGCTGAACAAAGTTTAGTTACAGAGCAGCGGTAGTAAAAGAATGACCAACAATCCAAACCAGATAAAATATCTGTAATCTGTCTTCATGCTGTGTTTGTCCAGCTGGTACAAAGATGGCGAGCAGATCCTGACCTCCATCCCTGGCTACATCGTCATGAAGGACCGAGACCTTCGCATCGTTGCCAACGAGTTCAACGAGGGCGTTTATACCTGCCGCGTTCACCGAAGGGGAGACATCGTGTCCGCCAACTCCTGGGCCATCCGACTTAAACCAGAGGAGCCGTCCAACAGCTAAGGACGTCAGCCGGAGTGGACGACAATACCTCATTCAACTGTCACTGTAATTTTCAAATGGTTCAGAAGCTCTGGGACCTGACTAAAAACTCATGGCAGCTCTGTGGTAACAACATGACCTCTTCTCATCATAATCCTCCTGGCAGGTTGTCAGGTTCCCCTCAGTACATCAGATTATAATCCTGGTAATTATCCCAGGATGTGTTGTGTACCTGTAATCATCTCAGCAGGATTGCTGTTGGGATATTATGACCCCCTAATTCTGTAGGAAGTCTTGTACCTGTAGTCCTGTTGGACGTTGAATACCCCTAATCCTGCTGGCTGTCTGGTACCCTTAATCCTGTCGCACGTTCTGTACCCATAATCCAGAAGGATGTAAGGTATCTGTAAACAACAGGATGTTTTGTAGCTGTAGTGTTGTGGTAGAAAATCTTGTGTCTGTAATCTGCAGAGGTGATGTTGTTGTTACTGTCCTGATCAGATTACAGGTGCTCATATTCCTGGAGGATGTTATGAACTGTTACTGAAGGAATGAAGTCATGTGTATGTAATCTGTAATCTATAATTGATGAGTCCAACATTAATACAGTTTCTCTTGATATTATTGGACTGAGTTGATCAATGTGTCCAGGAAGACATTTTTATTGATTTATTTATGTTCACATCAAACTGCGTAAAAATGAAATGAACATCATGTTTGGATTGAAACACCAACAGAACAAAATCGAGTTTATATTCTAACAAACTCAGCTGTGTTTATTGTAGCCTGTAGAACTGATACATGACCCTCTTATAGCTGACTGCAATTAATGAAATAGTTGATTAGCGAAGACAACGGTGGCCACTGTCGGTACTACGTGTCATGTGACGACTGTAAACAATGAAGAGTGTTTTCTGAGCATCACGTCCAGTATCGTCAGAACTGATGACAGTTTATAGATGTAAAATAAATATTTCCATGCCGTTGATCCATCAGATGGTCAGAGGAGGAAGTCAGAGGACGCTGACAACATGGACGTCCTGCGCAGCTCTCACTGGACTGAACGAGGAGCCGTCATGAAATAGAACCCCAGTAAAAACAGACTGATCAGAATCTGGTCCAAGATGTTCTGTGATTGACTGTGAGGATTTCCACATTCCTGTTCTTCTCACTGTGATCATGTTACAGCCTGAGACTAACTGAGCCGAGTGTCTGATGATGGACACCATCACTGCTCATCAGACTCATCTGACAATCAGCAGAAGTTTTCAGAGTCTGATTGGACGATCCAGTATTCCACGTGATTCACCCACAATGCATTGCTGTATTTTCATCCTGACGTCTTAAACTTTGAGTTTACATACAATAAAAGATGTTTTAACTCCACTCATGAACTCACGTGTGTCCAACATTAATATTCAATAATAACTCTTAAAGCTAGGGAATGTAATGTTGTTCAGAAACACATTTTGTTATACTGGGTCCAATGGTCCTGCTGTCCTGAGAGTAGTCAGTACATTATGTATTCAGAAAAAGGAATGAAAATAATCAGACCTCCGTGGCAGCTGCAGGACTGAGAACAAGCTGACCAATCCCTGCTTTCCGTCGGAACAGCTCTGATTGGTCAGATGCTCTGATTGGTCAGATGCTCGTCCGTGCGTGCACACCTTCGGTTTCACTGATGCCGGATCGGCTCATTCCTCTGCAGCTGCAGGAGAAGACGTTCATTTGGTTACAATGGCAGATAAAATGCAGCCAGCATTACTTGTAACAGCTCACTGGCTAAAAAGGCGAGGAAGAGAAAACCTGAGGCAGAAAAGGTTGTGAGGAAATAGAAAGAAGTCAGACAGAGTCAACATCCCTGCAGCATGTGAGTGCTGGAGACAGCTGGGACATGTGAAGGACCTGAACAGTGATGCAGAGGTTTCTCTCTTTCTGTTGGACAGGTAATGATTTGTTTTGTTTCAGGGGGAATTTGTTATTTTTATGAAATATGCAAGGTTTGCCAACTTGGCTACGTTTGTAGCTCATATTAGCCCGATGCTAACTTAGCTTCTCCTGTGTCGTTTTTAGCCATGAGAATGGCTAATGAGTCGGCACAGTTTCCACTGGATACCGTCTGCTGCCTTGCGGCTTCGGCCCGGTTTTGCTCCGCCTCCCGGCAGTCTCCACCGGCTGCGGTTTGAGTCCGCCAAGGCGCAGTATGGTGGACAGCTGGACTCACTAGGGGAGCTGGTGTCAACATGGAGTGTTTTATTTTGAAAAGTAACCAGATGTTGTTTGTTATTTCGGCACTTTACTTCCTGTCTGCTCGGTGCTAAATTCAGCTGAGTTGCTGTGTCGGGCTCCGGATCTTCTCCCTGCTGAGTCCCACTGACAGGTGCACGCTCAAGTTTGTGGGGGCGTGGCTTTGGACGGAGCACTGACGGGATGGGGCGTAGACATGATATACGTAGGCGCCTCATAGACTGACGCTGACGTATCAGCGCGACCGCCATCTTGGATGGGTCTCCAATGCGACCTCAGCATTTATTTCTACTGAGGAAGGTGTATCCGCAACTACAATAATCATGACCTCCCGAATTTTTACCGGATTTTCACACGGTTACAAATGGCAGAGATTTAATTATGACACAGGGCGCTGTCACAAAAAATATTTAAAGGCGCTGTCACAAAAACAAACAAAAAAAAACAAAAAAAACAAAAAAACAAACAAAAATAAATAAATAAATAAATATATATATATATATATATATATATATATATATTCTTACTTGTGAAAGTAGATCGCAATCTGGTAACAACACTGCGTCGGTTATTGCAACAATAAACTGCACAAAATACGGTCATAGTTGCTCGTTCTCTGTTGATTCCGATTGACTCTGGTGCTAGCCTACAGTGAGGAGACCCAACGGGGCGACGCGGGATTATGTTCCATCACGCAATGAGGCGTCTACATATGTTATGTCTATGGGATGGGGGGGGCACTTTCAAATCTTGCTAGCTCTCCAGGATTGTAGACTCTAGTTTTAACTTATAGAAGCTGGGCTGAACATCGACATCACACATCAAAATGAACAGACACAAATATTTTGAAAAAAAAATGTAGAAGGGAACGGGGAATAAACGATAAGTGATGTTTATTAAAGAGGCAGGATCACATGCTCTGCCTCACATTTACAATTTAGATCATCACAGCAGGAAACTGACAAACACAGAAGGAAACAAAAGCCTGAGAACAAAGACTCGTCTGGTTTTAACCCTCGCTGACCCACATCTGCTGTTTTTAGCCCGTCTGCTTCAGCGATGTGGGTCAAACTGTCTCCATCCACACAGACAACAGACGGCTTCATCTGCAGCTATGTCAGTTCATCACAATGCAGCTGCTGCTTCATCCTTAAACTACAAGGGCTCCTGAGTACCAGACAAACATCCCGGAGACCAGTGTTCATATGAGTGTAGGTGAAGGTGGTGTCACATAAAGGTGGTGCCTTCTAATGAAGGTGGTGTCTGATGAAGGTGGTGTCGTCAGGTGAAGGTGGTGTCAGATGCAGGTGGTGTCAGGTGAAGGTGGTGTCTGATGAAGGTGGTGTCAGGGGAAGGTGTTGTCAGGTGAAGGTGGTGGTGTCTGATGAAGGTGTCGTCAGGTGAAGGTGGTGTCTGATGAAGGTGGTGTCGTCAGGTGAAGGTGGTGTCGTCAGGTGAAGGTGTCGTCAGGTGAAGGTGGTGTCAGGGGAAGGTGTCGTCAGGTGAAGGTGGTGATGTCTGATGAAGGTGGTGTCGTCAGGTGAAGGTGGTGTCAGGTGAAGGTGGTGTCTGGTGAAGGTGGTGTCGTCAGGTGAAGGTGGTGTCAGATGCAGGTGGTGTCAGGTGAAGGTGGTGTCGTCAGGTGAAGGTGTCGTCAGGTGAAGGTGGTGTCAGGTGAAGGTGGTGTCGTCAGGTGAAGGTGTCGTCAGGTGAAGGTGGTGTCAGGGGAAGGTGTCGTCAGGTGAAGGTGGTGGTGTCTGATGAAGGTGGTGTCGTCAGGTGAAGGTGGTGTCAGGTGAAGGTGGTGTCGTCAGGTGAAGGTGGTGTCAGGTGAAGGTGGTGTCTGATGAAGGTGGTGTCGTCAGGTGAAGGTGGTGTCAGATGCAGGTGGTGTCAGGTGAAGGTGGTGTCGTCAGGTGAAGGTGTCGTCAGGTGAAGGTGTCGTCAGGTGAAGGTGGTGTCAGGTGAAGGTGTCGTCAGGTGAAGGTGGTGTCAGGGGAAGGTGTCGTCAGGTGAAGGTGGTGGTGTCTGATGAAGGTGGTGTCGTCAGGTGAAGGTGGTGTCAGGTGAAGGTGGTGTCGTCAGGTGAAGGTGGTGTCAGGTGAAGGTGGTGTCTGATGAAGGTGGTGTCGTCAGGTGAAGGTGGTGTCAGATGCAGGTGGTGTCAGGTGAAGGTGGTGTCGTCAGCTGAAGGTGTCGTCAGGTGAAGGTGTCGTCGGGTGAAGGTGGTGTCAGGGGAAGGTGGTGGTGTCTGATGAAGGTGTCGTCAGGTGAAGGTGGTGGTGTCTGATGCAGGTGGTGTCAGGTGAAGGTGGTGTTGTCAGGTGAAGGTGTCGTCAGGTGAAGGTGGTGTCAGGGGAAGGTGTCGTCAGGTGAAGGTGGTGTCAGATGCAGGTGGTGTCAGGTGAAGGTGGTGTCAGATGCAGGTTTCGTCAGGTGAAGGTGGTGTCAGGGGAAGGTGTCGTCAGGTGAAGGTGGTGGTGTCTGATGAAGGTGGTGTCGTCAGGTGAAGGTGGTGTCTGATGAAGGTGGTGTCGTCAGGTGAAGGTGGTGTCAGATGCAGGTGGTGTCAGGTGAAGGTGGTGTCGTCAGGTGAAGGTGTCGTCAGGTGAAGGTGGTGTCAGGGGAAGGTGGTGGTGTCTGATGAAGGTGTCGTCAGGTGAAGGTGGTGGTGTCTGATGCAGGTGGTGTCAGGTGAAGGTGGTGTCGTCAGGTAAAGGTGTCGTCAGGTGAAGGTGGTGTCAGGGGAAGGTGTCATCAGGTGAAGGTGGTGGTGTCTGATGAAGGTGGTGTCAGGGGAAGGTGGTGGTGTCTGATGAAGGTGTCGTCAGGTGAAGGTGGTGGTGTCTGATGAAGGTGTCGTCAGGTGAGGGTGGTGTCAGGTGAAGGTGGTGTCGTCAGGTGAAGGTGGTGTCAGGTGAAGGTTGTGTCTGATGAAGGTGGTGTCAGGTGAAGGTGGTGTCGTCAGGTGAAGGTGGTGGTGTCTGATGAAGGTGGTGTCGTCAGGTGAAGGTGGTGGTGTCTGATGAAGGTGGTGTCAGGTGAAGGTGGTGTCGTCAGGTGAAGGTGGTGGTGTCTGATGAAGGTGGTGTCAGGGGAAGGTGTCGTCAGGTGAAGCTGGTGTCGTCAGGTGAAGGTGGTGTCTGATGAAGGTGGTGTCGTCAGGTGAAGGTGGTGTCTGATGAAGGTGGTGTCGTCAGGTGAAGGTGGTGTCGTCAGGTGAAGGTGGTGTCTGATGAAGGTGGTGTCGTCAGGTGAAGGTGGTGTCTGATGAAGGTGGTGTCGTCAGATGAAGGTGGTGTCTGATGAAGGTGGTGTCGTCAGGTGAAGGTGGTGTCGTCTGATGAAGGTGGTGTCTGATGAAGGTGGTGTCGTCAGGTGAAGGTGGTGTCGTCAGGTGAAGGTGGTGTCGTCAGGTGAAGGTGGTGTCGTCAGGTGAAGGTGGTGTCTCACAGGCAGCTCCTCAAACATGTAGGCCAATTATAAACCTCATTTCATGTTTGCTGTGGATCGACAGCTGAAGCCAACCAATGACAAACACACGAAGGCGGGAGTGAAGGAGACACACACACACACACACACACACACACACACACACACACACACACACACACACACACACACAGTGTTGCCAACTTGGCAACTTTCTCGCTAGATTTAGTGACTTTTCAGACCCTCTTAGCGACTTTATTTCTAAAAAGCAACTAGTGACAAATTTAGCGACTTATTCAGATGATCAGGGGAAAGATGAGAAATATATTATAGTTCTCCTGCTCAGAGTCGTCACAGTCCACGGCTCCTCTGCAGCAGCGCCGCTCTCTCCTCCCCAGCAGCTGTGCAGGCGGCAGGCCGGAGTGTCGGGGCTCGCTGGGGCAGCAGGAGCGACACCGCGGCCGCTCGCTCTGTGGATTTGAGTCCGGATAGCTGCTGTTTACTCTATTGATCCGTTAATTCTCTGACTTCATTCTAGATTCCAGTGGTACTTTACAGATAACCTGAAGCTGCTGAGTCTTGATCTTCACTTTCACTCTTCTCTCCAGATTAATGTCATCGTTCATCTTGTAAAAATGCACATTGTTTGTTTGATCTCCTCCCTCTCTGTAGTTAGTTTGTGATAATTTGGTGATTTCTCTATCAACCATTTGTATATGGCTTAAAATAATCTCTTTATTTTTCTGAAAAATGCTTGGTTTTCACCGAACCCGTAGTCATATTGTATCATATCGATATCAAGATAACTGGTATGAATATCGAGGTATGAAATTGTGTCCATATCGTTCAGCTCTAGTACAGAGTGAAGCTGAAGGGATACTAAACCACCACGGGCGGATCCCCGGCGCATGTTGCAGGGCCTGCAACAGACTACCAGCAGCAGAGCAGGGAGGTCACAACCAGCCAAAGCGAGCTGCCAGGTGAGCTGAATGAGTTCTACGCTCGCTTCGATGCTCTCAACACCAACAGAGGGACTCTACCAGCAGAGGCAGCACAGAGCTCTTCACTCACGGTGACATCAGCTGAGGTGTGCAGGGCGCTGAGGAGAACAAATCCCTAGAAGGCAGCAGGCCCTGATAACATCCTGGGCCGTGCACCGAGGGTCTGCTCAGTGGAGCTGGCTGAGGTGCTTACAGGTATTTACAGTCTGTCCCTCTCACAATCTTCTGTGCCCACCTGCTTCAAGACCACCACCATTGTCCCCTCCCTAAGAAAAAAAACATAACTTGCTTAAATGACTATTGTCCCATCACACTCACTTCAATGTGATTAAGTGTTTTGAGAGGATAATCATGACCCACATTAAAAAGACCATCCCGGACACGCTGGACCCCCTACAGTTTGTGTATCATCGGTCCACTGACGATGTAGTAAACACCACCAGCTTTCACACATCTGGAGAACAAGGACACACAACTCCCACAACTTCCTGTTCCTCAACAACCAAACTTGCTGCTTGGACACTTGTGTGACAAAAGCCCGTTTGTACCGTTTCTTCCTGCACCAGACACAAAGCAAACATGACGGCAATGTTCATGAAAAAGTGTGGCGGACATTATTTACCCTAAGTCTGGCTCTGGACCTGCTGGTGCGTCTGTCGACTCGGGAGGAGGGCCGTATTAGCGGCTAGCAGCTAGCTACACACGAACATCCACAGATTCAGATTCCACTTTGTTGTCCGCGTGGCTCCGGATCTCCTCAGACCAGAACAGACTGGGTCTGGACTCATTTAGTCTCATTAATCCACAACAGCCAGTTTAGATGCACAGAACAGAACGGGACCAAACCGCCGGCAAAATCCTGGTCCAGCTCGCGACGCTGCAGGTATAAATCTGCTTGTTTCTTAAGGTATGTTGTGGGTTTCAGCTCTGCAGCGATTGGCTCCGGTGGCTCATAACCCTAAACCCATTTATAAAGCATTTATGAAATAATTTATTAACTGTATCAATGCAGTACAAACAAATCTGACGTCACACACACTTGAACCAAACAGCAGCCATGTTGAATCTCTCAGGTCAGTCTGATTCTGATCTGCAGAGATATTTGAGGAACACAGACACACACACACAGACAGAGATTCCTTGCTTTTTATAAAGATGAGTTTCACAGCTGTTATGTGCGTGCAGATGTTTTGTTTCGTTGTCTTTCCGCTTATCCGTCGCGCGATGTTGCCGTTTCCCCCCGAGGGGCTGCGGGCCAAATCCCGTTCACACAATGGGCGAAGGATTAGAGTTGCCAGCTCATCGCAGGACAACTCTGTGTGTGCAGATGTTTCTGCTTATATGATCTCCTGAATCTGCAACATCTGGATGTTTGTGTTATTCATACACTGAACACACACACACACACACACTGAACACACAAACTGATCTCCTTGTAAACAAAGCAACATTAAACTGTCTGATTATTGAATGGAGTTTGGTGCGCAGACTGACTCAACCAGTTTAGTCATTGACAAACAGCATCACCCTGTGGCCTAAATCAGTAACGCACCAGCAGAACAACACCAGTCCAAGACTGTCAGAGACCAGATCGGTCCAGACCAACAAGTCAGATTCAGCTTTAATGTTGAGACATGAAACCAGCACAGCGTTCATCTTGAAAATTAAACTTTATTCAGAGAGCGTGAGTGTTCAGGTGAGGCTGCACACAGTGCAGACACACACCTGTCAGACCTCCTAACCTTCTGATTCAAAAGACCTTCATCATCATTTCCACTTAGGAGGAGGAGGAGGAGCAAGAGGAGCAGGAAGATAGACACATCTGGAATGTGAAGAAGATTCCATCTTTGTGCAGATGAATGAAACACTGGATTTCAGAGGGGCAGGTTGGACTCTGACCCCCCCCCCCACTGATAAGGTGTATTGGAGGGGGCGTGGCCAAAGCTCAGGTAAACAGATAGAGGCACATGTATGGCTTGTTGACAGACTGTGAGAAGGTCAGCGGGCGGAGATACGATAAATCAACATGATAACACAGTAATGCTGCTGTGTGTGTGCATGTGTGTGTGTGTGCGTGCGTTTGTTTTCAGAGTTCAGGAATGTTTCTGTTTGGTCAGTCTGGGGGTTGGTCATGGTGGTCAGCTGTCCTCGCCATCTTCAGCAGCTCGTCACCGTAGCCCCGCCCCCTGCGGGTGACATCACTCTACATGCCCATCCTGATGCTCTGGATGATCTGGAAGATGGCTGCAGAGACAAACCAACAACAACAGGATTATTATTATTATCATTATTATTATTATTATTATTATTATTATTCTTCATCTCTAAATATCTATTTTTCCACCTTGTTCCTTATTTTCTTCTTCTGTGGTGTTCACTGAACTACACTGCTGAAGATGAAATGTGCTCATAGTTGTATTATTATTCTGTTTTAATGAATGTTGTATGAAGCAGCTGTTAGCATGCTAACATTAGCGTCGCCGTGGACACGGAAAGTTGATCAACGAGTTGATTTGAGTAGAAAAGTTATCTGACGGTTGTGACGTCTCAGCTGGACTTTGATGTTTGATCAGAGTGAGCGCTCTGTTTTCTCAGTGATCCCTGAGCATGCTCAAACACACACACCTGAGACAGCAGGTGTGTGTTTCTGTTACAGTGACACGTACTGAGCAGAGTGACACCGACACAGGTCGACAAGCCCCGCCCTTATTTGTGATGTCAGCGGGGCGTGGTTTATGTTTATGTTGATGAAGGTTCTGATCCCGATGATAATAATGAGAATATCTTGGTTTTATAGTCTTTCAAAAGACTGAAGGACGCTTTATATTCAGGAGGACAATCACAAAAAATAAGATAAATACAAGAGATTAATGTGTAATAGTTTGTATTAAACAAAAAGAGGAAACATGATGAGAACATGTCGTCTGTGATAAACTTTATATCAAGTCTTTATGTTCAAACAGAAAACGACAAACAGTAAGTGACTCCTGTGGTCGTGGATGTTACAGAGGTGAGGAGGAGGAGGAGGAGGACTGACCTGATCCACAGACGACGAAGATGAAGAGCGCGAGCAGCCAGGGCCCGACTCCTTTATCTTCAGCGGGATTTCTCTGAAAACACAGAAAATCACAAACACGATCGATATTGATGATCATCAATAATCCAGTCAGACTTTATTGATTTGATGTCAGGATGTGTAGAATATTAACTGTCATAACACATCAATCAACTGTTGCTTCAGATACAACCAGCAGTTAATGATTAATTAAATCAAATCAATTAATCTGATCGGCCTGATCGATTCTCTGAGAAAACCTGTAGAGATGAAAGGTGTCACTGTTCTCTGATGATGTCTGGATCATATCGATAAGTTAAATGGAAAACTAATCAACGCTAATCATCATTATTGATCCATATGTTCATTGTGTCGGTCATCTGTCTGATCATTTAGACATACAATCAATCAGATGTGACTGATACTGATGATTATTGATGATTATTGATGAAGTCAAAGCTTCAGTTAAAACAGTTTTAATGAACTTATTTAAAGATCACTTCCTTATTCCAGGTCAGGACGGTGCCACTGTGTAGCCTGGGTCCGACTGGGTCCGACTGGACTTTAAAGACTTCTAACTGGTTCTGACTCCCAGAGGTAACCTGGATAACTGGCCCAGTTCCTCTCGTAGTGTTAGTCTCGGGTTTAAGTGAGTCAGTCTCGGGTTAGTCGGTCTGTCTCAGGACAGCAGCGGTTGTTAAACTCACCGATGACTTGGCCACGTTTCCTCGCTGAGTGATGTTCTTGCTGTGTTTCTCGTTCGCCATGCGGATCCTCTGTTTGGCCACCATCGTGTCTTCTCGCAGCTCTTGTTGTGTGTTAGTTTGTGTCTTTAGTTGTTGGTCTGTGTGTTCGTGGACACTCGTCTTCTTCCTCTCCTCTCAGGCTCTCTGCTGACTGGGAGCTACTCTCTCTTGTCTACGTACTCAAAAACCTGAAGTCCCGCCCCCTCACTACACCGGAACTGCTGACTCCCGCGTCAAGTTGCTGTGTGTCAAAATAAAACTTCCTGTAAGAACTTTCAAAATTAAATTCACAGTTTAAACACTAACAATAGAATCAGTCAAAGCCTTGTTAAATGTGTGTAAAACACTAAACATTGTACAAACAAACATCACATAACGTCTGTGGTTCACTTTATTGGATTTCTGTGTCTGGCTGAATAAGTTGTATATATGTAGTTGATGATAGTAATAATAATAATAATAATATAATAATAATAATAATAATAATAATAATAAAATAATAATAATAATTATCATCATTATCATCATCATAATAATAATCATAATAATTGAATGAAAAGACAAAATTAACAGCTGTGAATTTTTATAAAGTCACGTTTACTACTAATGTAATGATTTTAATGTGTGAATCCACAAATGTATTTTTTCTTAACTCAGTAACCATTTAACTTTCAAAGTTTGAAACACATGCTTACACTCTTTATGTTAATCGTTGCAACAACACAGCTTTTACTGTGAAAACGGAAGTTACCGCGAGCTACTCTGCAACAACTCGACGGAGTTGTTGAACTCGACCCCAAATTTAAACTTTAACTATTCGATATTTTTTCTTACTGATTGAAATAAAGCTTTTTGTTTTGAATTAAACTTGACAGTTCAGCTCAGAAACATGAATTCAACACTTAAACTTTGCTCGTGATGAAGGAAACAGTGGATTGTATGCTGATGTGGCACTGAACGTCCCGCCTCCTGCAGCCATGACGCATTTCCGGCAGACAGTTTTTCTTCTTCCGGCACACGTAAACATGGCGCCCCCCATCCCGCTTTTAGCAGGTGGGTATTTTCACTTGTCTCGAACTTTGTTATTAACTTTTTAGCATATTCAACGCGAAATGTTACCGAAGAACAGCGACTACTGAATGAAAGTCAAATATCAGAGACTCAAACGACAGCGACTCTCATCACCTGCCGCTCTTTTACTCAGAATAAATGGTCCACCAAACTCAGTTTGAAATTTTTTATTTATGTGTTGGTTTAGCTATAACTAATAAATGTACGTTTTAAAAGAAAGTAAGAGACATAGTTGAAATTAATGGAGTCTTTGGATTTATTCGGCATAGATAACACCCACAAGTAATACTCCTTTAAGCTTAATCATCTTCTGAAACCTGATCACGCTGCCGCTCTCTTTAAATCTCAGCATGGTGGAAATAAGCGATGAGCTGACTTGACCAGCTGAACCACCGAAGTTATGGCTGTTTTAGAGATTATATGTACACCGAATTAAACAATTATATTAGTCGGTACTATGACTATGTTCGATATCATATATTGTGACAGGCCCATCAGTTAGTAGACATTGAAACTAAAAATTAATACATTTTGCTATGGAATTCATTAAATCATTTAATCAAATAACTAAACTGAGCTGTGGGTGACCGTGAATATCGTTTCAGAGTAGATAATAAATCTGACACAGTTTTAAATGAGTCTGTTTTTTTTTGTTTTTGTTTTTTTTTAATTTGCATGAATACAATCCACAGCTTTTGGCAATATTAACTTAAACAACAGAAACAGGACTTCACTGAAATAATTAAAAATATTAAATAACTACGTATCGATGCTCTGTGACACAAAATGAACTGGTAATATTGTTATGAAAAATTAATCTGAGAGCTTTTATTGATTACTTGTTTTCTTCTGTTGTTGACTGTCAGTTCGAGCCTCAGATGGAACCTCGCTGCTCACCGGACCTCCAACATGTGAGCAGCACTCATCCTTCCAGAGGTAAAAACTCCTCTGGTGTCACCTCGTCTGTGTGCTTCACAATCATCAGAAACTTAAACAGCTCTGTGTGTTTGTGTGTGTGTCAGGGACTCCCGGCCCAGCAGGTGTGTCACCTTCAGCAGAGACGGGACGCTGTTCGGTTGGTGCAACGGACGCAAGTAATCATCCTGATCAGTAATCTGTAACAATGATTATAGCTGTGGTTTACATCGTCTTTACATACAGAAAACAAGCTGATATCATCATGTCATGTATTACACATAACTAACAGTAATTAACAACAATTACACAAAGCTACAAAGATGATTATTAACTTAAAGGGTTAATTTTCAAAAAATGACAAAATCTCTTTAACCTGGAAAACATTTCAGAACTCTCTCACCTCTCTCCCTCTCTCACCTGTCTCCTTTTCTCACCTGTCTCCCTCTCTCGCCTGTCTCCCTCTCTCACCTGTCTCCTTTTCTCACCTGTCTCCCTCTCTCGCCTGTCTCCCTCTCTCACCTGTCTCCTTTTCTCACCTGTCTCCCTCTCTCACCTGTCTCCTTTTCTCACCTGTCTCCCTCTCTCGCCTGTCTCCCTCTCTCACCTGTCTCCTTTTCTCACCTGTCTCCCTCTCTCGCCTGTCTCCCTCTCTCACCTGTCTCCTTCTCTCACCTGTCTCCCTCTCTCACCTTTCTCCCTCTCTCACCTGTCTCCCTCTCTCACCTGTCTCCCTCTCTCACCTGTCTCCTTCTCTCGCCTGTCTCCCTCTCTCACCTTTCTCCCTCTCTCACCTGTCTCCTTCTCTCGCCTGTCTCCCTCTCTCACCTTTCTCCCTCTCTCACCTGTCTCCTTCTCTCACCTGTCTCCCTCTCTCACCTGTCTCCTTCTCTCGCCTGTCTCCCTCTCTCACCTGTCTCCTTCTCTCGCCTGTCTCCCTCTCTCGCCTGTCTCTTTCTCTCACCTGTCTCCCTCTCTCACCTGTCTCCCTCTCTCACCTGTCTCCTTCTCTCGCCTGTCTCCCTCTCTCACCTGTCTCCTTCTCTCACCTGTCTCCCTCTCTCACCTGTCTCCCTCTCTCGCCTGTCTCCTTCTCTCGCCTGTCTCCCTCTCTCACCTGTCTCCCTCTCTCACCTGTCTCCCTCTCTCACCTGTCTCCCTCTCTGACCTGTCTCCCTCTCTCACCTGTCTCCCTCTCTCACCTGTCTCCCTCTCTGACCTGTCTCCCTCTCTCACCTGTCTCCTTCTCTCGCCTGTCTCCCTCTCTGACCTGTCTCCCTCTCTCACCTGTCTCCCTCTCTCACCTGTCTCCCTCTCTCACCTGTCTCCCTCTCTGACCTGTCTCCCTCTCTCACCTGTCTCCTTCTCTCGCCTGTCTCCCTCTCTGACCTGTCTCCCTCTCTCACCTCTCTCCCTCTCTCACCTGTCTCCTTTTCTCTCCTGTCTCCTTCTCTCGCCTGTCTCCCTCTCTCACCTGTCTCCTTCTCTCACCTGTCTCCCTCTCTCACCTGTCTCCTTCTCTCACCTGTCTCCCTCTCTCACCTGTCTCCTTCTCTCGCCTGTCTCCCTCTCTCGCCTGTCTCCTTCTCTCACCTGTCTCCCTCTCTCACCTGTCTCCTTCTCTCACCTGTCTCCCTCTCTCACCTGTCTCCTTCTCTCGCCTGTCTCCCTCTCTCGCCTGTCTCCCTCTCTCACCTGTCTCCCTCTCTGACCTGTCTCCCTCTCTCGCCTGTCTCCCTCTCTCGCCTGTCTCCCTCTCTCACCTGTCTCCCTCTCTCACCTGTCTCCTTCTCTCGCCTGTCTCCCTCTCTCGCCTGTCTCCCTCTCTCGCCTGTCTCCCTCTCTCGCCTGTCTCCCTCTCTCGCCTGTCTCCCTCTCTGACCTGTCTCCCTCTCTCACCTGTCTCCCCCTCTCACCTGTCTCCCTCTCTCGCCTGTCTCCCTCTCTCACCTGTCTCCCTCTCTCGCCTCTCTCCCTCTCTCACCTGTCTCCCTCTCTGACCTGTCTCCCTCTCTCACCTGTCTCCCTCTCTCACCTGTCTCCCCCTCTCACCTGTCTGTCTTTCAGTGTCTCGGTGGTGAAGTGCTCAGACGGCTCAGTGGTGTCGACCTTTGACCTCCCGAAGACGTCTCTGTTGGACTTTTCTCCTCTCAACACAGTTGTGGTCACCTGGCAGCCGTACAGCAGTAAGACACCTGATGACATCATCATCATCATGTCAGACCAGATGCTCTGCTTCCTGTGTTCTCCCTGTGTTCCTCCTGTGTTCTCCCTCTGTTCTCCCTGTTTTCTCCTGTGTTCTACCTGTTTTCTCCCTGTGTTCTACCTGTGTTCTCCCTGTTTTCTCCTGTGTTCCTCCTGTGTTCTCCCTGTGTTCTCCCTGTTTTCTCCTGTGTTCTACCTGTTTTCTCCCTGTGTTCTACCTGTGTTCTCCCTGTTTTCTCCTGTGTTCTCCCCGTGTTCTACCTGTGTTCTCCCTGTGTTCTCCTTGTTTTCTCCCTGTGTTCTACCTGTGTTCTCCCTGTTCTCTCCTGTGTTCTCCCCGTGTTCTCCCTGTGTTCTACCTGTGTTCTACCTGTGTTCTCCCTGTGTTCTCCTTGTGTTCTCCTTGTTTTCTCCCTGTGTTCTACCTGTGTTCTCCCTGTTTTCTCCTGTGTTCTCCCCGTGTTCTACCTGTGTTCTCCCTGTGTTCTCCTTGTTTTCTCCCTGTGTTCTACCTGTGTTCTCCCTGTTCTCTCCTGTGTTCTCCCCGTGTTCTCCCTGTGTTCTACCTGTGTTCTACCTGTGTTCTCCCTGTGTTCTCCTTGTGTTCTCCTTGTTTTCTCCCTGTGTTCTACCTGTGTTCTCCCTGTTTTCTCCTGTGTTCTCCCCGTGTTCTACCTGTGTTCTCCCTGTGTTCTCCTTGTTTTCTCCCTGTGTTCTACCTGTGTTCTCCCTGTTCTCTCCTGTGTTCTCCCCGTGTTCTCCCTGTGTTCTACCTGTGTTCTACCTGTGTTCTCCCTGTGTTCTCCTTGTGTTCTCCTTGTTTTCTCCCTGTGTTCTACCTGTGTTCTCCCTGTTTTCTCCTGTGTTCTCCCCGTGTTCTACCTGTGTTCTCCCTGTGTTCTCCTTGTTTTCTCCCTGTGTTCTACCTGTGTTCTCCCTGTTCTCTCCTGTGTTCTCCCCGTGTTCTCCCTGTGTTCTACCTGTGTTCTACCTGTGTTCTCCCTGTGTTCTCCTTGTGTTCTCCTTGTTTTCTCCCTGTGTTCTACCTGTGTTCTCCCTGTTTTCTCCTGTGTTCTACCTGTGTTACCTGGTGGTATATATGGTTTGTGCAGTAGATCAGAGAGACGATCCGGCTCACTGTGGAGCTGCTTAACAACATGATGGACTTTGAAACAAGTCAATATTTGTTTATGTTGAATTTAAAAATCTGCCTGTAGAGATTGACTATAACGTGTGTGTGTGTGTGTGTGTGTGTGTGTGTGTGTGTGTGTGTGTGTGTGTGTCAGAGGCTCAGAACAGTCCTCAGGCTGACGCTAACCTCCAGCTGTGGGACCTGCAGAGCGGACAGCTGATCAAAGCTCTATACCAGAAGAAGGTCGACTCCTGGTGAGTGAGACAGACAGGTCCGAGAGAGACAGACAGTTAACTGTACCTATACATACTAAATGTATTGTGATTGTATCTCTCTGTGATTGGCTGCAGGTGTCCCAGCTGGTCTGAAGATGAAAAGATCTGTGTGAGGAGTGTCAACAACGAGCTGCACTTCTACGAGAACAATGACTTCAGTGAGAGACCCACTTATCTGACCGGTTCTGTCCCACTTATCTGACCGGTTCTGTCCCACTTATCTGACCGGTTCTGTCCCACTTATCTGACCGGTTCTGTCCCACTTATCTGACCAGTTCTGATCCACTTATCTGACCGGTTCTGTCCACACTTATCTGACCGGTTCTGTCCCACTTATCTGACCGGTTCTGTCCCACTTATCTGACCAGTTCTGATCCACTTATCTGACTGGTTTCTAACCAACTGCCTTTCAGACATGATTGCCAACAAGCTCCACATGCAGAAGGTTTCAGACTTCGAGTTGTCACCAGGAGTTCAGCCCAGTAAGGTGAGGACCCGTCAGCAGAGAGAGGAGGAGGGCTACACTTGGTCCTGGTCCTGGTCCTGAACCCAGTCTGTCTTGTTTTACCCTCCAGGTGGCGGTCTATGTCCCGGGCAGTAAAGGAGCTCCGTCATTCGTGCGTTTGTATCAGTATCCGGTGCTGGGCGGACCCACAGCCGCTCTCGCTAACAAGAGTTTCTTCAAGGCCGACAGAGTCAGCATGCTGTGGAACAGGAAGGGTGAGTGTCTTCTGAGGTCCTGGAAGGTCATGGAAAGTCATGGAATGTCAAATTGTACCGGGTTGTGTGGTCTTTTTAACTCCTGTCTCTCTCAGCCTCTGCAGTTCTGGTCACAGCGAGCACTGAGGTGGACAAAACCGGAGCTTCATATTACGGAGAGCAGACGCTGCATTACCTCGCTGTGAACGGAGAGACGGCTGTGGTCCAACTGCGTCAGTACTTCTGCTGTGTATTAATACTCCTATTGTGTATTAATACTACTACTGTGTTAGAGTATGGTACTGTACCACATTCAGGAGCGAGTAAAAAGTTGAAAGAATCCACATTCTGGTTCTGGTCCAGGTTTATGACTTCCAATTTAAAAGAAAAAGTCTTGTCACTGTTATTAAGTGGACCTTCTCCTCCTCCTCCTCCTCCTCCTCCTCCTCCTCCTCCTCCTCCTCCTCCTCCTCCTTCCTCCTCCTCCTCCTCCTCCTCCTCCTTCTCCTCCTCCTCCTTCTCCTCCTCCTGGGATCCTCAGGAGCGTAGAGATTAATCTGGACTCAGTGTTTGAATGATCGTTCCTCCGTGTCTCTGTGTTCTAAACAGCCAAGAACGGTCCGATCTACGACGTGGTGTGGAGTCCAAACTCTACAGAGTTCTGTGTAGTGTATGGCTTCATGCCAGCCAAAGCCACCGTCTTCAACCTCAAGTGTGACGCAGTGTTCGACTTCGGAACTGGACCACGAAACGCTGCCTACTACAGGTGAGACACACCTGACTCTGCTCACATGGTACCAGGTTCTGGGAGATAATGGTGTCACGACTGTCCTGACTATGTCCTCCTCCCTGTTCCAGTCCTCAGGGTCACATCCTGGTCCTGGCTGGCTTTGGGAACCTTCGGGGTCAGATGGAGATCTGGGACGTCAAGAAATACAAACAGGTGAAGAAAAGCAAAAGCAACACAAAGACGTGAACACAAACCACAAACAGTTGTTGTCTGAAACATTACGGAATAAACTTTATTTATATAAGGAAGAAGCACCAGAGCTCCTCTCAGAACCTTCAGGTGCCATCTTGGTCCCATCATGAAGACATTGAATACTTCCTGCTTATGTGACTGTTTTTGAGAGTCTGGCCCAAGTCAGCTGTGTTAGAGACCAAAGATCCAGCAGAACCAGATGAATCACTTTAATGACTGATGATAGGATATGATGTCATAGTTTAACTTTTAATTGATGCTGTAAACCTGCAGGTCTGAACTGGACCACTTGTGATGATGACCTGGTTGTTCTCTGTCCTCCAGGTGTCCAAACCTCAGGCTGCAGACACCACACATTTCTCCTGGTGTCCTGATGGTGAGCACGTTGTCACTGCGACGTGTTCTCCAAGGCTGCGGGTCAGTAATGGGTATAAGATCTGGCACTACACTGGCTCTGTGCTGCACAAGTGGGACATGGCAGCTGGCTCGGAGCTGTGGGAGGTGCGCTGGCAGTCTTTCCCCGATGGGAGCTTCCCTGAGCGGGCCGTCAAGTACCAGGCAGTGGTCAGCGAGCTGGGAACCACACAGGCTCCGCCCACACAGGCGTACCGCCCCCCTGCGCTGAGACACCTGCCAGCCACAGCGAGTTCCAAACTGGTGAGTGTCAGACCTAATGAGAGAAAACTACAACCTCCAGGATGCATCTCAGTTAGAAACATCACTGTTTTTTAACCAAAAGAAAACACTTCACAGACAACACAACTAGCTTAGCGTTAGCCCGCAGCGAGCTTAGCGGTAGCCCGCAGCGAGTTCGGTGTGGCGAAGACGATCTGCTGACTGGTAGCAGAGGAAAGTCTGACAGACACGTTGGTTTATTTTTTGACCTGTTTGTGAAGAGGGCTCACTCTGGACCAATTAGAGGAATTTAACTTTGTAACAAATTGAATTTCTATCATTTGTTGTTTATAATTGGTGAACATTTTTATTTATTCATTTATTTATTTATTTTCAGCACGAGGAGGAGCCTCCTCAGAACATGCGTCCTGGAGCTGCAGGAGAGAAGAGTCTCTCTAAGTCGGCTCTGAAGAACCAGAAGAAACGAGAGGCCAAGAAAGCTGCGAAACAGGTGAGCCAATCAGAAGGCTCTAAATGTTTGTCTGTGTGTCCTGATTGGATGAACAGCAGCTGTCAGGAACGTGTGTTAGATTGAATTATGAGAAAAACATTCACATATAATGCATGTATTAACATAATTACTTTTATTCTGAAGGATGCAAAATCTGAACCTGAAACTCCATCTGACCCCGCCCCCGTCAGCAACAGCCAATCAGAGCCACGCAGCGGTGACCCAGAGACTGACAAGAAGATAAAGAACTTAAAGAAGGTGAAGAACAACTTGGTCATGTAGAGTTCAGTGATGTAAACATCACGTGTGCAGGTGTTCTGCCTTGTGATTGGTCAGTGTGTCAGTGACGTGTGTGTGTGTGTGTGTGTGTGTGTGTGTGTGTGTGTGTGTGTGTGTGTCTCAGAAACTGAAAGCCATCGAGGAGCTGAAGGAGCAGCAGGCATCAGGAAAAGTCCTGCAGAAGAACCAGGTGACGTGATCCACCATTCATTACATTTAATATAATCAATATAAGTTATCGGATTTGTTTGTCTAACAAAGTGTGTGTGTGTGTGCGCGTGTGTGTGCGCGCACACGTGTGCGTATCTGTGTGTGTTTCAGCTGGAGAAGGTGCAGAAGGAGGAGCAGCTGCTGAAGGAGCTGGAGGAGCTGCAGATTGGACAGTAGGAGGCGCTGCAGCAGCTGCAGGCCCCGCCCTCAGTCCCACAATGCACCACACATACTCACACCACACAGAGAGGTGGCAGGTGTGTGTGTTTTGTTTTTTTAAATTTTGAGTTTATTTAGTTTGTCTTCACCTGTCAGGTGAGGAGGGGGCGATTGATGTGACGGGCGGGGCCATTATTTGTCTATTGGAGAACTGGTTCTGATTTCATTCACATGCCTGATGACACCATGAGTTCATTCCTGTGTGTGTGTGTGTGTGTGTGTGTGTGAGAGACATGAGGCCCTGTTGCTATGCGACATGTACAGACCTGAGGTCTGTGACAGTGATCCTTTCAGAATAAAAGCCTGCTGTGGTTGTATCAGGTGATGAAACTAATAAAGGTGTTGATCTCTAAGTGTGATTCTGTATCAGGTTGAATCTGCGCAGGATGTCAGTATGGACCATTATTCAAATATTCTTCATGTATCATTATTGATAATGTTTTGCAGCAGTTTGACTGTTATGACATGTTATGACATCAGCTGTTCTCACTCTGGTCATGCCAACAGGCATAGACATAAAAAGTTCACACACATTCCTCTTGATAAGTGCTCAGGAGGCTGGAGCTCAGCTGTGTCTCCTCATCCATCCCATTATTTAACATGTGAAAGCCGACTCAACCCTCACTCATCTCTCTGTTTGTTTATATTGTTTATACTGTATATACAACAGTCACTGTGTGTTTATGGGTTATTGTCTTCTCTGCATGCAGCTGATCCATTCAGACAAATTCCTTGTTGGTGTAAAATCATGATAATAATAAATCTGGTTCTGACAGTTTGAGCTCGTTAGTTCAGATCTTCTTCTCTTGTGTTCTGAACTAAAATAGTATTTTAGTTTTTTTTTAAATATATATATATATATATACAAAACATCAGGAAATGTTCAGTTCACATAGAAAATTTATCTACAGCAAAACGAATAATATACATCACAGACGGTCAATATTCAATCATTAATATTTAGTGGTTGGAGCTCGTCACAAGAGCATAATGAGTGACGTCACTGAGCTCTGAAACATGTTTGTCATTATTTGTCACCATTATTCATCAACTAACAATAAATCTGTTTTAACAATTAATAATGTGAGTCACTGAAAGTGAACCAGTTCATGTTGGTGAAGCGGACAGGTGTGGACAGGTGTGGACAGGTGTACCAGCTACAGACTGTTTCAGATTCGTCACGTGACTTAAACAATAAACCGAGGACGATGACTCAGCTGTTTTCTACTGTTGGGCCATTAAGTTGAGTTTCTGCAACATTTAAAGGGGGAACAGATACAATTATCAAGAAGGCCCGGTCCATCCTGGGATCCTCTGGACCCGGTGCAGGTGGTGGGAGAGGTACCGCAGGTCCAGGTGAGTGAAGGAGAGGTACCGCAGGTCCAGGTGAGTGAAGGAGAGGTACCGCAGGTCCAGGTGTGTAGAGGAGAGGTACCGCAGGTCCAGATGTGTAGAGGAGAGGTACCGCAGGTCCAGATGTGTAGAGGAGAGGTACCGCAGGTCCAGGTGTGTAGAGGAGACGTACCGCAGGTCCAGATGTGTAGAGGAGAGGTACCGCAGGTCCAGATGTGTAGAGGAGAGGTACTGCAGGTCCAGGTGTGTAGAGGAGAGGTACGGCAGGTCCAGATGTGTAGAGGAGAGGTACGGCAGGTCCAGATGTGTAGAGGAGAGGTACGGCAGGTCCAGATGTGTAGAGGAGAGGTACGGCAGGTCCAGATGTGTAGAGGAGAGGTACGGCAGGTCCAGATGTGTAGAGGAGACGTACTGCAGGTCCAGATGTGTAGAGGAGAGGTACCGCAGGTCCAGATGTGTAGAGGAGAGGTACCGCAGGTCCAGGTGTGTAGAGGAGAGGTACCGCAGGTCCAGATGTGTAGAGGAGAGGTACCGCAGGTCCAGGTGTGTAGAGGAGACGTACTGCAGGTCCAGATGTGTAGAGGAGAGGTACTGCAGGTCCAGGTGTGTAGAGGAGAGGTACGGCAGGTCCAGATGTGTAGAGGAGAGGTACGGCAGGTCCAGATGTGTAGAGGAGAGGTACTGCAGGTCCAGATGTGTAGAGGAGAGGTACGGCAGGTCCAGATGTGTAGAGGAGAGGTACGGCAGGTCCAGATGTGTAGAGGAGAGGTACGGCAGGTCCAGATGTGTAGAGGAGAGGTACCGCAGGTCCTTCCTGCTGCTGTCAGACTGTAGACCCAGTTTTGCTCCAGTGGACCTCACATGCACGATGTCATGAAAGTTTTTTGGACCTTTCACATATTAGTGATTATTCACATTACACAGTGTAAAACATGATGTATATACAATGTATATGAGCCTAATTCTATTTCATACCTTTTTATTATAGTGTTTATTTTTGCTATTGTTATTGTTTATTAATATTTCTGTACTTTTGCTGCTGTGATGAAGAAACTCCCCCGTTTGCAGAACAAATAAAGGAAATTCTGATTCTGATTCTGAAATAAAGAAAACATAAGAAAACCTCATCAACTGTTTCCAGCCTACCATTGGATGAGTTACCCATCAATCAAACTCTCCTGCGCTCCTATTGGCCAGTCCCACTGCAAAGGGTTCTCTCTGTGTGCGATCGTTCTTGTGTCTCGGGCGGATAAACTGAGCGGGGCGCGTGCTTGTGTTCCCTCTCCGAGCAGCCCCGCCCCGCTGTGACGTGACGACGTCAATATCAAACACACTCTCCGGCAGACTCGAGCACCGCGGCGCAGTGAGCGCGTGTTGATCAGTTACTGAGTCTTCATTGAACAGAGTTAATTGATCAGTGTGTAGTAATTCATCTGCAATTTGTTGTAATTTATGACGTTAGAGTAAAAACTACAGCGGAGCAGTTTACGGCAGGTCGTGAGAGCGAGACAGGAAGCACATGCACACACCGCTGAGTAAGTTAACACCCAACGGCTAACAGATACTCATTCAAACTGATTGATCTGTTCGATGATCGATCGGTTCCACAGACAGAGACCTGTGAGCTGAACAGGTAAGACAGAGACTCTGACGTCAAAACCAGGAGCTGTTCTGTGAGCGTCTCCTCAGTTTCAACATGGAGGACAGCTGACAGGTCACAGCTGTGAGCAGGTAATTTCAAATAAACAAAGAGAGAAGTTCATGTAGAACATTTGCCGAATTAACAAGAAGGTCCAAATAATGCAGAATGAGTCAGAGACAGAGTTTCACAGAGTTTATAAAGTGTCTCCAACTCAACAACTCACCAAACTGACACATTTGTTAAGGGAGTCTGGGGACTTTCTCCACGGGGACAAAGAAGTCGCCTATATTGTTCCTGTTTTGTGTCTTTGTAACATGTGACATGTTCAGATCAATAACATGTTTCTTCTTTCATAAATGGAGTGTAAATGGTGAAATCAGTGTAAACAGTGTGTTCAAACAGCTGATCAATGTTGGCAGGT
>JARJLU010020171.1:0-14829 GCA_030272975.1 Sparidentex hasta
CACACAGAGAGAGAGAGAGACGAGGACACTGTTCACACAGAGAGAGAGACGAGGACACTGTTCACACAGAGAGAGAGAGAGACGAGGACACTGTTCACACAGAGAGAGAGAGAGACGAGGACACTGTTCACACAGAGAGAGAGACGAGGACACTGTTCACACAGAGAGAGAGAGACGAGGACACTGTTCACACACAGAGAGAGAGAGATGAGGACACTGTTCACACAGAGAGAGAGAGACGAGGACACTGTTCACACAGAGAGAGAGACGAGGACACTGTTCACACAGAGAGACACACATCTGTCCATGTTGAATCATATCCTGGCTCGTCCTCACTGTCCTCACTGTCTGTATCTGTCAGGGGAAGACGGTGGTCCAGGCAGAGATCGATGCTGCTGCAGAGCTGATTGACTTCTTCAGATTTAATGCCAAACATGCCATTGAGCTGCAGGAGCAGCAGCCGCTGGACGCCCCGGGCAGCACCAACACCATGCTGTATCGTGGGCTGGAGGTGTGTACAGCTTCACTCTGAGTGGAACTGATGTGATGTGAAGTTCTGCCAGGAAACATGTGACCTGTTGAGAAGTCTGACTGGTGACATTAACCTCTGAACAAGTTTCCTACAAGTCAGACTAAAATCATAATGATGTTGTGGTCGTTCATATTGGCAGAGCACATGTGACCCTGAGACATCAGGACTGTACTTGCATACACTTTACTAATATTATCCACTCACCTCCTCCTCCTCATCCTCCTCCTCGTTCTCCTCCTCCTTCTCCTCGTTCTCCTCCTCCTCGTTCTCCTCCTCCTCCTCCTCGATCTCCTCCTCCTCGTTCTCCTCCTCCTCCTCGTCCTCTTCCTCCTCACCCTCCCTCCTCCTCCTCCTCCTCGTTCTCCTCCCCCTCCTCTCCCTCCGCCTCCTCCTCCTCTTCCTCTTCCTCTTCCTCCTCTGCCTCCTCCTTCTCCTCCCCCCCCCTCAGGGTTTCGTTGCAGCTGTAGCGCCCTTTAACTTCACTGCTATTGGTGGAAACCTGGCAGGAACCCCGGCTCTGATGGTGAGTGTGAATATGTGAGTGTCCTGAGTGTATCGGGGTGTCGGGGGGCTCTCAGAGTGTTGATTGGACCTGCTGGTGTGTTTCAGGGTAACGTGGTCCTGTGGAAGCCCAGTGACACGGCCATGTCTGCAAGCTACCTTGTCTACAGAGTCCTGAGGGAGAGCGGTCTGCCCCCGAACATCATCCAGTTCCTCCCGGCCGACGGACCGGTGTTCGGAGACGCCATCACCTCCTCTCAGCACCTGGCAGGCATCAACTTCACCGGCAGCGTCCCGTAAGGAGGTTACTTTAACATGAGCTTTGTTTCAGATGAGGACACTGGTTCCACTGACACCCTCCGGTCTCTGTCTTCAGTGTGCTTCAGTCCTGGAAGATACTAACAAGTTACTGATGTTTCAGCACAACCGTAATGCCTCTGTTAAATTCAATAGTTATAAGACCATAAAACCAAAAGAAAAACTAAACAGAATTATGATGAAAAATACTTGACTAATTTCTCAACACACTGAACAGATGTTTAATCTTGAGCCCGACGCAGCAGACGGTGAACCTGGTTCTGTAGTCCACTGCAGGTGATCCCTCGGTTCAGTACCACAGCTTGTGACTGAAACTGTCCCTGTGGCTTTTAATTAAGACAAAGCATGTAACTAAATCTGATGTGATGAGGTAATGTGACTGTTAGATTAGTTTAAATTAGATTTTATATTGAGTGTTTGTTGTTGCTGCTACAGGTGAGACGACCACACGTCTTCTTGTCTGCTGCTGTTTGGATTGGACTCAGTGTGTCTTTTAACAGTTTTCCAGCACCAAACCTGAGTCATTAAAGCTAAGCTGTGTATTTTGTAGCTGAATGATCTTGTAGTCTTGTCTTGTAGATGAACATTGACTCTGTTTCTGCAGGACGTTCAAGCGTCTCTGGAAGCAGGTGGCCCAGAACCTGGACACCTACAGGAACTTTCCTCGAATAGCAGGAGGTGAAGAGAAACATACACTTAGCTCAGCTTCCACCAGGAGGGTCACATGACACAGAAAGCCCACCATCATCATCATCATCAACACGTGATGTGTGTGTTGATCCACATTTTAAAATCAGTTTTCTGTGACCTGGTCACATTTTCAGAGTGCGGTGGGAAGAATTTCCACTTCGTCCACAAGTCTGCGGACGTTGAGAGCGTGGTGAAGGGGACGATCCGCTCAGCGTTCGAGTACGGTGGCCAGAAGTGTTCGGCCTGCTCCAGGATGTACGTCCCAGACAGCATGTGGCCGAGGATCAGACAGGAGCTGCTGGACATCCACAAACACATCACAGTGGGAGACGTGAGTCCTTTAAGTGCTGTTGCCAGCAGACGTTATCTTCATTACTGATGAGGCTGCACTTCATTTCTCACTTATTCTTTAAGTGATGTTATAAAATTGTCAGAGTGACGTCTCCACAGGAGGTCTTTTGTCCGAGCAGCAGTCCAAAACAAAAAGACACTTCATGAAGTGTCACATGTGAGACGGACGAGCAGCAGATCTGAGGAGTGACTGAAACAGTCACTTATGAAAAAGCTGCAGATGAATCTTCTGATCATTGATTTATTGCTTAATTGACGTTTACTGTGAGCTAATGAGCAAACACTCGATGCTAAAAATGCTAACGATGTTAACGATGCTGCTGTGGAGACGTCACATGACCTGCTGAAGACGGACAGGTTGAGGACAGTGTGTCTGATGATGGTAACGTTTCTTCTCCTCCTGCAGCCGGTGGAAGACTTCAGCACCTTTTTCTCAGCTGTGATCGATGACAAGGTGAGTCCACGTCCTCTCTGAGATCCTCCTGATGTGTCCTGTGTGGTACTGACTGTATCTCCTTGTCCGTCTCCTTCTGAAGTCGTTCACTCGGATCAAGAAGTGGCTCGAGCACGCCAAGTCCTCGCCTAACCTGAAAGTCATCGCCGGTGGTAACTGCGACGACAGCAAGGGTTACTTTGTGGAGCCGACCATCGTGGAGACGTCAGACCCTCAGGATGCCATCATGAACGAGGTACAGCCGTCTGTCCCGACTCTTATGCAGTCAGACCTCCTGCTTCACTTCACATGAGTACAAACTGAACTCATTTATGAACACGTCTCTGACAGTGAACATTTATTCACACAGTAATCTTTGTGTTGTCACATTACAAACTCTTCGTGCACTCTGTGTTTGGCAGGAGATCTTCGGGCCGGTTCTCTCTGTGTATGTTTATCCTGAGAAGGACTACAGGGAGGTGCTGCAGCTGATCGACAACACGTCTCCGTACGCCCTCACAGGAGCTGTGTACGCTCAGGACAAGTAAGACGCCACACTCACCTGTTTGTGTCTCCCAGCGCCCTCCTGAGGTCGGCCTGGTTGTTAAAGAGTTCATGACACGTCGATAAGTTGAGCTCACATGTTGCATGGAAGGACTTTTACTGGATATTCGATTGATTGATTGATTTAACCGTTATTTAACCAGGCATGTTGATTCCTGGCTCCACTGAGAAGACTTTAGACAGAGAGCATGCTAACACTGTTATAACAGTGAAGAGTTCAGCTTATTAAAGGGTGAAAATGACGTATTCTCAGATCAGTTTTGGATCTCTGGGTTCTGGAGACTCGGATCACAGCAGGCGATCTGTATGTTTGACACATGAAGTTTGTTTGTTGCAGGAATGTGATCCAGGAGGCAGCTAAAGCTTTGAGGAATGCTGCAGGAAACTACTACGTCAACGATAAATCCACCGGCTCCATCGTCGCTCAGCAGCCGTTTGGCGGCGCCAGAGCTTCAGGTAGGGTCCGGTTCTCCTCGTCTGACTGCAGCGGATTGTTGATTGTTGCAGGTCGTTTCAGTCTTTCCTCTTCACCCAGGAACCAACGACAAACCCGGCGGTCCACACTACGTCCTGAGATGGACGTCGCCACAGGTGGTGAAGGAGACCCACGTCCCCCTCCGAGACTGGAAGTACCCCTACATGGGCTGAGTCCAGTACTGCAGCCTGCTGGTCCAATCGGAGCCCTCTGTCACGCCATCAGCCGATTCTCCAATCACCAACAACTCATCGGGCTCCTGAGAAATGAATCTGCCCAGTCTGTTTGCACTGAATCTGGACTTGAATGAATGTATGTGAGGAAATGAGCGATGAAGTCTTCCATCCATCAAACTGGAGCTGACGAGCCGCGCTGATCGTTTCTGACGTTCATCGATCCTGCAGATGATCAGGTTCAACATCAAAGGTTTTATTCTACTTTTAAATTAATCAAATTCCAGCTCAATTAGTTGATCAAATTGATCTGCTGCAATTTCAATTATAAATTAACAATTTGAGTCATATTTTTAATCTGGATTGTAAAATTAACTGGTCCCATTTATAATTTTCTCTGTTTCTTCTTTTGTAATGAAGAGCTGGAACCTGCGATTGTGTCTGAATTAATACCTGATATATAATCAATGATGGGAGTGATCACTTAAATCCAAACCCTGTTTTAGGTCAATGTGAGGACGAAGTGTCCTCTGAGTGTGTTACTGCTCTGAACCGTCCAAAGTTTAGTTTAACGATGAAACAAGTTATTGATGAGAGATGAGAAGTTGTCTGTCTTCTGTAGTGTTGCTGGCGTGTTGGAGGACGCCGTCACTCGTCTCGTCTGACAGACTGTCCTTAACACACCAGCTGCTGAAGCGTCACATGTTTCTGATCACGTCCACAGTGACTTCAGTCTCTGCTGCTTTGTCCTCCATCAGTTTTAGACACAAGTGTCTTTAGTTTTTTAATTGTTTGCCGTCCTCAAAACAGAAACAGTTGATTTAGTATATTTTCAGACCGTGCCTGCCTTAGAAACTCTGTACATTCAGATGGTTAATTTTTGACAAATAAATATTAAATTATTAATATTGAATTTGTGTTTTTGTGTTTTTTGTCTCTGTTACCATCACTGACTTCACACCAGCTGTTTGTCCTCCGATGGCTTTAGAGAGCTGCTCATCAGACACTGCTGCTGACACGTTCAACGATCAATAAACTATCTATTACCTCACCAGTCCAGTACTCATCCTACAGTGAGCATGTTGTCGAGATCAATACATTCTGAATGTTGGATCATTTATTGACGTCCATATATGAGCACTTGAACTCTGAAGACGCGAACAGCTGGTTATTGATCGATCAGGCAAACACTCTTCTTCTTCCTTCGTCTTCCTGCTGGACGGAAACTTTACATGTTAACAAAAACTAAAAGAACATTCTAAGCTTGTTATTGGTGGTGGTGGTGGGGGTGGGCGGGCAAAATCAGCTGATCTCTAGATGAACGGTGATGTTACCATGCCAACCCACACGCTGTCTCCAGGCGTGATGATGGCGCAGTTTCATCGCGTCACTGTGACTTTAGCATCACAACAAACGTCTTTTCAGTTGATTGGAGCAAAAATGAAAACTAAAGTAATATCTTGAATTGAATGTGCAGATGTTGTATGAATTAGACTCACTGTGTTACATGTGATAAGACATTTTGTGCTGAAGAGAAACTTGTATTGACTCTGTAAGGGATCAATAAAGGAACTCTGGTGGAAATTTCTGTCAATAAAAGAGTAAAGTCAGATCTGTCTTTTTGGCAAGTTTAATCCAACCATCTGCAGATGGACTCACCACACAGTCAAACTCATGAGCTGAGTGAATGAGCCAAGAGTAAAGGAGTGTTCACAATTTATACACAGATATCAACAAGGTCAGGGGAAGAGACAAGCACTCTCGGCGCCAGCTGTGATTAAGCTACACACATACGTACATACGACTATCCCAATCAGACCGACTTCTCATCGACACAAGACATAAAGTTAAAACTTAATGACGCATGACCCGGGACTCTGTACAAAGCATAAAATTATCAGACATAAAACATGAGACAAGAATGCGACTTTCTATCTGAGTTTTGGCTGGTTTATTACAATCATATAGGGCAGAGGTTAGGTGTTTATTTGCATAAGATATAAGCAAGTTAGATAAATGTTTTTAAGAAATCATATTCAACAAAATAGTTCAAAATTCATCAACCCACAATGAAAAGGAATTTTTCCATCACAGATGATTTGATTGATTTCATATGTTAGTACAGTTGATCTGTGAGGATTCTCTGAGGCTGTTTATATCTGTGATTAATGATCCCTCAACCATCAAATTTAATCTGTAAAACATTTGTTGTCTTTAAATCTGCTCTATAAAGAAACATGACATCATCCTTTTCATTCATTCAATCATTCATGTGACACCATCAAACTTGAAGTCATCCTCCTCCTGATGAAGCTCTTCATCTTTACACATTTACAAACTGTCAGCACATTTAATTCATCAAGTCAAATGTTTTCTTGTACTTTTGTGTATAAATATACATTTTATTTTTCCTAATGTTTTACATGTTTGTTTGCACTTTCACTGGATCACTTTCTATTGATTTAGATATTTTCTGTATATTATGTTTTTTTGTTGTATTTCTTCAAATGATGTTTATAAATGTGTTTTGTTTTTGTGTTTCTGTGACGACACAGTGGTTGTTCATTTAAATCATGATTTGATGATCTTATATGTGTCCAAGATTAAACGAAAAAACAAATAGATTAATAAATAAATCGACAAATCAACGAATAGTCAAATAGATAAATATACTTCTGAGAAACTTCAGTCCTGTTTTTGCTTTCGCGTTTCACCAAGCGCCGGACCACATTTTGTGCCAACTGGCTCTCCGTAGTGAGAGGCGTTGACAAGCAGCAGCAGCAGCAGAAGAAGAAGAAGAACAAGAAGAAGAAGAAGAAGAAGAAGAAGAAGAAGAAGAAGACTGTTGTGGTAGAAATTAGACTTTTCAGTCACGACAGACGGAATAAAGCGGATCCCGGGCGGGTTCAGCTGGAGGAGAGGCTCGTTGGAACAGAAGGAAGCGGTGGGTGCTGCTGTCAGTTAGCTGCTAGCTGTTAGCTGCTAGCTGTTAGCTGCTAGCTGCTAGCTGCTCCTTAGCAAACAGTCTGTTTGTGTCACTGAGCCGTTAGCCAGCTAGCTAACACTGACATGTCAGATCCTGCAGAGCAGTAGATGCTGTCAGCTGTAGCGGGTGTGTATGTGGATGTGACTGATCCGGCAGAGAGTCCAGGTAACGTGTTTTGTATAAAACAGCTTGTTTTAGTGAAGAAGTTAGCTCGCGGTAGCTAGTTAGCTAGCACGACTTAAAGACATGGTGTGATTTGTCTTCTCTGACTGAAACATGAAGTAGACTGTTAATCAAACTGCTGCACAGTATTAACCCGAGCTGGACGAAGTAATCGGATACATTGCTCAGGTAAAGGTAGAAGTACAGCCTTCAGAATCCTGCGCTGATGAAAGGACAGTAGTATTATCACTTCATGTAGTTAAACCAGTCGGTCATTGTTTCCCGCTATGGTTTACAGATTCATTGATCCTGGTTTGATTATAGATCTATGAATAATATTTGTTCCTTCCTGTGTGTCGTCAGCAGGTGAGCCAGGTGACTTCAGTCTGACAGCATGAGCTCTAAAGGAGGCAGCACCGCTCTGACCCGCCGCAACTACAGACTGGCTTCAGACACAGACAAGCCCAGAGCCACAGGTACAGTAACCTGTACACTAACCTGTGTACACTAACCTGTACACTAACCTGTACACTAACCTGTGTACACTAACCTGTGTACAGTAATGTTTACAGTAACTTGTACAGTAATGTGTACACTCACCTGTGTACTCACCTGTGTACACTAACCTGTGTACAGTAATGTTTACAGTAACTTGTACAGTAATGTGTACACTAACCTGTGTACACTAACCTGTGTACACTAACCCGTGTACATTAATGTACACTTGTCAAGTTACTAATGTTGTTTGGAACCTTTCATGGTTCAGAGTTGGTTGTTGAGCTCTTCTGTTCACAGGTGTGATGTCAGGGTGATGTCACGGTGATGTCACCAGCACAGTGGTGCAGTGAAGGGTTCTGTGACTGTTGTTCTGTTCCAGCTGATGTTTGAGTGATCAGAGCAGCTGATCGTCACCTGATCCATGTTTCAGCTGATCTTTTTCAAACTGTTGGAACAAAACATCACATTGTGTATCTGATTCAGGCTCAGACAGCTCAAGTCTCCTTCTTCTTCTGTCATATCCTGTGTTATTGACTGTAGACTGATTACTGATGACTGTCTGTCTCTCTCTGTGTGTCTGTCTGTCTCAGGTATAGTGAATGAGAAGCTGCTGAGTGACTTCCTGCACCATGTGTTCCCCTCCACCAAACAGGGACCGGCTCTGGCGTCGCTCAGGTAACATCATCATTGAGTCAGCAGAGCAGCATTAGCGTCGCTGTCAGTCAGAAACGTATCTGTGATGTTTAGTCTGAACTGTGTCGAGGAGAAAAAGTCCAAACGGAAACAGAGTGAACTGAACGAGTGTAACTGGATTGTGGCAGCAGCCAGGTCGCAGCAACTTGCTGGTTTTAAGTTTTACTGTGGTGTTAAAATCAGTTATTGTACTGTTTACACTGTTCTCAGAAAACATATTGTTATCAGAAAACATATATTTAAGATTTACATCAAGGTTTAAATCTGTCAGGATTGGAACATCATCAGTCGAATTCAAGTGAGGACATGTTGTGAAATAATTAGATATATTTAAAAATAAATATATATTCTGTTCTTATTCCTTTATGGGTCGCTGTACCTGAGTGTAGTATAATAATAATACTGTGAAGTCGGGATTTTGTATGATGTCATGGTACTGTGAAGTTTGTTCATGCCGGATTTTCTGAGCAGCTGCAGGACTGATTCCTAAAACCTGGAAATAAGAAACACTCCTGGTTCTGGTTCTGTCAGTCTAGAAGTTAGTGGGTTTGTCAGTTAAGAGTCTGAAATAAGCTGTGTGTCACCACAGGCTGAACATATTCTCATGTTTTGTTCTCCAACATAAATCATCATTAATGTCCCACAGTTTAATCCTGAAGCTCTTCATGTGCTAACAACAGTTAGCGGTTGCTAACAAGTGTCTGAATGAGACTACAGAGGTTGTCGGGGACATTAAACGTCCTCACAGCAACACGGAGACTCATCTACTCACTAGTCCGTCTTTACAGGCCACTTTCGTTCCACACTGTTCTAACTCTGACTTTACAACTTGTACATTGATCAGTTTATAGAAAACCTGGATAGTAATTGTGCAGTAAGACTCTTAGTGGTGGAGACGTTTCAGTCATGTGACCGTGATGTCGTCTGTTTGTAGCCTAGCATTAGCTTCTTACTGCTACACAGTTAATTTAGCTTCACACATCACAGAGTTCATCTGTGGAGATTATCTGGATCAACAGAACCTGGACGGATCAGAACCTTGTGTTTGACTCATAGATATTATCTGTAATAATCCAGAATCTGTTAATCAATAATCCCACAGAGGAACCAGAGTGATGTTAATTTCAGTGAGCCACAAACAAACGTTACCTGCAGCTCTGATAGATGGATTTACCTTCATGCTCCTCTGAGGATGAACCTCTCTGACCTCCGGCGCCACCGTGAGGTTTGAGTGAAACGAGTCCAAAGAACAAAATGTGTTTGATTTGAGAAACAGGAGACGACGTGGTGATAATAATAACTCAGCTACAGCTACAGCTGTGTGTGTGTGTGTGTGTGTGTGTGTGTGTGTGTGTTGTACCCTGACCTGGATTAGTGTTACAGTTTCCTTAAACCAGACCGATTCATGTTACCTCTATACATAGACGCACGCACACACACACACACACACACACACACACACACACACACACACACACACACACACACACACACACACTCCTTCAGCTCTCACAGTGTAAACATGTTAAATATAGTCTCACTCACTGAACTGAAGACAGTCGGAGCTCAGATCAGCTGATGGTTCAGGAAGATTTATTATGATTATATTAATTAAAATAATCGTACTCAGAGATCGAAGATGACATCATCAAGTCTGCATCAGACTAAATGGCCTGAAGCTAATGAAAAACTAATCAAAGACAACAAATCTATCATAGGAGGGATCGTAGCCTGATGTGTTTGAATGATGACTGTAAACATGTAGTAAAGGTGCTCAGCTGGAATCTGGACCTCAGTAAATCCTGGTGTTGGTTTAAGTTCTGTTGCACCAACAGCAGTTTAAACTATGAGCGAGTATTAACTCTAAACTTAGACTGGAGCAGGTTTAACTTCTAACATCACTCTATTTTAAGTGAACTGAACTGATCTGTGCTAACTAAGCTATAATTCAGTAACACACATTGAGTTTCTCAGATGTGCGTCACAATTATAAAGCAGCAGCTTCAGGAAATGTTGTCTTCAGCAGCAGGAAGTGAAGTGGAATCCTAACCAGCTCAAACAGACGTGACGTCACCACAGCGTGAGTGTAATGAGATGTCAGCAGGTCCTCCCGCTGTTATCAAAGGTCCTGAAAGAACGAAAGAAGGATTTTATTTCCATATTGATTTTAATTCTTGCAGCATTTACACACTGATCACAAGCTCTGTTAGCCTTGGTGACAGAGCAGACATTATTTTAGAGCTCTGCTTTAAATCTGATTTTAAATCCAGTTCTGCTGATTTCTCTGACCAGAACTCCTCTTGCATTAGATGGATCCTTGTGTCTTTAGAGCTTCCTGGATGTTCAGGACACATTTCAGGCCAACACACAGTCAGTGACATCACCTGCAGATCAGACAGTAATCAGATTACAGCTCCGGTCTGAAGAGGCTCAATCTGACCTGCTGTCAGTTTACTGCTGCGTCACATTCATGTGTTGTGTTGTTAATGTGTGCGTCACCTGCAGCAGTGATCACACCTGAACTACAGCAGAGGACCACAGATCAGCCACAGCGGGACAGTTTGCAGAAAAGAGCTGAAAAATATCAAGAAACACAACAACACGAGTGATGTCATTTCCTGTTTCCTCCTTCACAGGAAACCTCTGGGCTTCCAGGACCTCAGTGCTCACCTGGAGAGACTGTTGTCAGAGGGAGACAGTGAGGACAGCAGAGGTACACACACACACACACACATGCACACGCACACGCACACACAGACACACATGCACACACAGACACACACACACACACACACACACACACACACACACACACACACACACACACAGCTTCATCAGCTTCTTGTTGTTGAACTGTTCTCAGATCAGCCTGTTGAAGGTCGTCTTGGTCCGCAGCCGGTCGTCCTCGATCACACCAGCGGCTTCGAAGGACTTCTGTTTGTGGACGATGATCTGCTCGGGGTGAGACGACCTGTTCTGGATTATTAAACCTTCATCAGCTGCGAGTATCGAGCGACTGCAGCTGATAACTGCTGACAGTCTGTGCAGATTTGGGTTGAACACAGAGAAATGTTGAACATGTGTGTGAGTCCGATAATCAGCCGTCATGATGTCGATTCTAAAATGTTTCTTAAAAAAAAAGGAGATCTTTCAGTTTTGTGACTGAGACATTGTGACGGCAGCTGGTTCAACTTTTCTTTTAAAGTAAAGATACTTGTAACCATAGCAACAGCACCTGTCCCACCTTGTTTCTGTGTTAATGATTTTTAACGAGTCTCCAAGTTCTATTGATTTTACTGTGATTGATTTCAGGTGATCGGCCACAGCAACTTCAGCTCCATCAGAGCCACCACGTGTGTGTACAAAGGTAAACCCGTTTCCATCGTGGTCTGTCTCATGTGGTGTCGTAGAACCGGACCGAGCATGTGTTTTTTTTCCTCCAAAATATTTTTTTTTTAAAAATACAATACGATACTTCCAATCACAGAAATACAATTTACCTTTTCCTTTTTTAACCATACATGCACATGTACATAGTCACATATACACACATAAAAATGAAAATAACCAAAAAACAAAACAAAAACACTCTGATAAGAACGTAGAAGAAAATGATTTAATTAGATTACAGAGTACAGTGTAATAAGCAGTGAACAGCCCCCAAACATTTGACTGTACATCTTATCAACCTGTATTTAATTTCCTCAAGTTTAAAAAAAAAAACATGATGTCTTGGAGCCACCGGGAGGTAGAAGGATATTTCTCAGACTTCCAATGTAACAAGAAGGAACGTCTTGCTAGTAAGAATGTGAAAGCTATAATGTCCTTTTGTGTAGAGTTAAGTGCAAGTGAGGGGTCAGAAACCCCAAATATAGCAGAGGTCAGTGTTGGAGATTTACCCCAAGAACAGTGGACATGATAGTAAAATAACCTCCTCCTCCAGGGTGACAAGCTCAGAGCCAACAACAGGCCAACAGGCCTTCAGTATACTGAATATATTACTCAGCCTGTTTGTGTCCGTCGCTTTGAAAAGGACCTAATGAGGACCAGTTATCAAACGAGGTGACCTGGTGTGATGGACCAGTGGTGGGAAACATCCAACAGCCGGTCTGAACCACTGCTGCTGCTGTTTTACTGCGTAATGTCCCTTTAAATCCAGAATAAAGACGACCCGTCTCTTTCTGCAGGGAAGTGGGCCTACGAGGTGCTGATCTCCTCCCAGGGCCTGATGCAGATCGGCTGGTGTACTCTCAACTGTCGCTTCAACCAGGAGGTACACACACACACACACACACACACACACACGCACTGACACACACACACGCACTGACACGCACACACACACACACACAAGCATGGACACGCGCACACACACACATGCACTGACACGCACACACGCACTGACACGCACACACACATGCACTGACGCGCACACACACAAGCACGGACACGCACACACACACACACACACATGCACTGACACACACACGCACGGACATGCATACACACACGCACTGACACGCGCACACACACACACACATGCATGGACACGCACTGACACACACACACACATGCACTGACACGTCCGCACACACACACGCACTGACACGCACTGACACACGCACACACACGCACCCACACACACACACATGCACACACACGCACACACAGACATGCACACACACGTGCACACACACACACACACACACACACACACACACACACACACACACACACACACACACACACACACACAAACCCCAACAACAAAGGCTGCTAATGCTCAATACTTTGTCAGAAGCAGTGAATGAAGTTTCTGTGTGTGTGCGTGTGTGTGCTTGTGTGTGTGTGTGTGTGTCAGGAGGGTGTGGGTGACACTCCGGACTCTTACGCCTACGATGGAAACAGAGTGAGAAAGTGGAACGTGACGACCACTAACTATGGGAAGGTGAGAGAGTCTGTGACAGGTGACAGAACACTCACCTGTCAGAGGAACATTAAGAACAATATGTGTATTTCTGTGTGTTTACTGATCACGATACGAACTGAATGAGTCAAACAGTCGTCACAGTCCCGTTAGCTTCACTGCTCCAGTAAATAGGATGGACCCACCAGGAGATACACTCGTCCCATCAGCTCACTGAACCCTCCGGCTCAGCAGCTACAGAAGCCACGGTGGCCCTCAGGGACAAGAAACTCAGTCTCTAAATATGGACTTGTTTGAAACAGTGTCGAGTATTTCTACTAACTGAAGTGATGAGGCGGAGATGTATTTAGTTATTTAGCCAATAAAAATGTAAGTTATAACTATATAACTACAAATGAGGCTCAAACAGAGGAGTGAGCTGTGAGTTTATTAACTGTGTGATGAGCAGACGTCACGCTGAGTCTGTCTCCATCACTCACAGCTCTGAACATCTCAGTTATCAGGTTATGACAGTAGATACAAGGTCCCACAGGGAAACAGAGTGTCGTGAACAGCTTATAGAACTGCAGACGTCACTCTGTCTGTGACTTTGACACAAGTCGTTACACGTCAGGGGCGTCTGCAGGCAGCTGATCGTCATGATGCTGGTCGTAGAAACAGAGTATTGTATTGTATAGTAGAGCGGTAATGTAGAGCAGTAATCAGGCAGGTTGACTGAAGGGGTCTGAATGTAACCAGTGTTCACCTGGACCAGTGTCACTGGTGATAACCTGGAACCTGCTGATGCTAACAGCTTTCTGTTTCCACAGTCGTGGGCGGCTGGAGACATCGTCAGCTGTCTGATCGACCTGGACGAGGGAACCATCACCTTCTGCTTGTGAGTGAATCAACTCAGATCCAGTTTCAGTGTTTCTGTGCCTCAGCTCAGTGAAAATAATGATAATACACTTTATTTATAGAGCATCTTTAGTGGTTGAGTTAACAAAGTGACAGAGTAGCTAAAGCAGGACACTCATGATGAACAAACACAAGTAAACACATGCAGACAGAACAGAAGACAGAGTTTTTACAACTAGAAGGAATAAAAGACAGAAAACAGGAAAAATCACAGAAGATGTAACGCAAATGACAAAGAAGAATAAAACCAAAGAAGGATGATAAGAAGTGTTCAGACTTTACCTCAACCCTGCGTAACACGACTCTCCCAACCCCCCGAAAATAAATGTATGCACTTGTATGTTCGTATCGTTGCACTTCTGTCACAGCACTTATGACCTTAAAGAATCTCTGATAAACAGCAGTTATGATCCTCAGATGAGGGATTGACGGCTGTTTCTATATTCCATTTGACTCTATCGACGGTGATGTCATGGTGTCATTCTTGTGACAAATGTACTTATTGTAAGTTGCTTTGGACAAAAAACATCTGCTAAATGCCCTCAATGTAAATGTAATGTAATGTAAATATAATGCAATGTTTAGTAAATGTGATGTGATGTGTGTGTGTGTGTGTGTGTGCGCGTGTG
>JARJLU010020171.1:17349-26255 GCA_030272975.1 Sparidentex hasta
GGAGACCATCGGCGCCGACCAGCTGCAGCTCACCGACCCCGACACCGTCACCGCCAACCTGAGCTACGTCATCACGCAGCTGCCGCGCTACGGTAAACTGCTGCTGAGAGGAGTCCCGCTGTCCCCGCCGCTCAGCTTCACCCAGACGGACGTGGACGAGCTGAACCTGGCTTACCAACACTACCCGGGCAGCCCGGCGGACATCGACAGGTTCTACTTCCTGCCGACCGACGGGAGCAACAGAGGATACCTGGAGTTTGGACAGCTGAGAGAGGAGCCGGCTGTGTTCAACATCCAGGTGAGTCGTACAGGTAGACAAACAGTGTGCTGGAGTCACAGTATCGAGTAGATGTACTCAGTTATACTGGAGCAGCAGTGGTGTCAGTGGACTCTGATGTTTGCTGGAGGTGAAGCTGTCGTCGACTCTCAGGTGGACTCAGCATAAATATTTGAAGCAGAGCAGCAGGTGAGCCAAGTACGCCCCCCCCCCACACACACACACACACACAACATCCACCGTCACCATCGCATGCTACCTGCTCTCACACACACACATGCAGCCAGGTGGCAAACACGCTGGCCGGACCGACTGTCCTGAGCCTCCGAGAGAACAGAGAGAGTGTGTGTGTGTGTGTGTGTGTGTGTGTGTGTGTGTTGAAGGACCTTATTTTAGTTTAAACGTGTGTGTAAGGTTGTTTTGGTTTTGTGATTCTTTAGAGCCTTCATGAATATTTCACACACACTGTGCTTGTTAAAGTCACTAATATCTCAGAAGGAGAAAAAATAAATCAGATTATTTCTTACATTTAAAAAATTTAATTTAAATTTAAAAATGTAAATTGAGTTAAAATGACTATAAAACTCGTAACTGATGGGCTGACATGTTGTTGACATTTAAAAATCTTTTTCATGATTTTGGTGCTCAACTGACTTTATATGTTATATTTTATATTTTCAGTATTTCAGATCATTTAATTGTTTACTTCATAAATTGAAATAATTGTTTTCTTAAAAAACACAGAGATTCAGATTACTGCGACATTAAAGCTCTTTATATTTATATGTGGCTGGTTTTGTCTTATAATGGTCAAAATATATGCTGCGTTTTTCTTGTGTGTTGGTGTTTAATTTGAGATTAACAGACCACAAGAAATAAAGCTGAGTCAAAAAATAAAATTGAATGAACAAGAATAAATGGAAATGAACAATATAAAACCAAAAAACAGCTAAAAACTTTAATTAAATCAGCTGTAAACTGCAGTTTAATCGTTGCGATGTGTGTCAGCTGGTGTTTACACATGACAGCAGCGACACCCAGCGGTCAGAACACAGAACTGCAGCTGTCTGAACGTCCTGCTGCCAAACGACCACCAGAGGGCGTTTTACTCTGTTATCAGTCTGCACTCACACAGTCAGGGTGGTGGACAAAATAACAGGAACACCTGTCAGCCAGAGAAAAATTTAACTGAAACATGAAAATTTTTGAAGCATATTCGTGTTTTTCTGGGTTGTTTCTCCTGAAGATTTGTACCCAACAAGAAACTCACATTTTTATGATAATTCATATCATTTTTTTGGAGATTCCTCATTGATTGTCTTTGTGTTTAAATTGTATTTTTTACAGCTTGTATTCGCTTAACTTTATCCTCTACTCGTCCCCTTCTTGTAAAGTGATACAAGACTAAAACTGAGAAAAATCAAAAACATCAGACAGGATAAAACAAACAACAAAAAACAGGACAAAGAAAGTTAATCTGTGTTGTGATGAATAACTTCATCCTCAGATTAACAAATTCAACAGGAGTAAATATATTTAGTCATTCAGTAAAACCTTTGTCTCTTTATGGAATCCTCCTAAACGACTCAGGTGTTTGATGAGGTGTCCTGCTGTGTTCAGGTGGATCGGGTGGACCGGACTCCTCCCAGTCTGACCACCAGACGGAGTCCCAGCTCCGTGGTGGATCTCGGCGGAGGGCGTTTCGGGATCTTCATCACCTCCAAACACCTGCAGGCCTCCGACCCCGACAGCCCCACAGAGGAGCTGGAGTTCTCCATCACCAGAGCGCCGTACTTCGGCTACCTGGAGAACGTTCTGACAGGTGAACAGCAGAAACACTTCATCGATTACTGGACAGATGGGTAAAGATGTTCAGTAGAGTTGAAACTCTCGCCGTCCCACCAGGAGCCTACATCAGAGGGCGTTTCACTCAGCGGGACGTGGACCAGCGAGCCGTGGTGTTCGTCCTCCCAGCAGACGTGGACGTGACGGCCGACAGCTTCCAGTTCCGCCTCGTCGACCCGGCAGGAAACACGGCGCTGCCTGAGATGTAGGTTTGTAGAAGGAATGACTGGTTTATTAGAGAGGATCTGATCCAGTCAGTGAAGAGAAACTCTGACAGTTCAGTTTAATCAGAACCTATAAGAACACTTCACTGTGTCGGTGCATAAAAACAAACATCATTAAAAACATGAAGGCAGTTCTGACTTTTCACCACAGAAACACGTCCAACCTTCATGTGTCACAAACCAACTCGCTCCTGTTGCGTCTCCTGCAGACTGGAGCTGTCCTGGTCTCGGGTGGAGCTGTCGGCCACCTGCTACAGAACCTGTGAGACGGCGGGGACGCTTCAGATCCAGATCCAACGCAGCGGCAAGAGCGCCGACCCGGCGTACGTGGCTATCCAGGTACGAAGGTGACGCTTCTCAGACTCACTGCAGCGACATCATCATGACTAAGCTGATGAGCTCCGTGTTTGTGCTGTCGTGTCTGAGCAGGTGGAGGAAGGATCAGCCAGGCCCGGCAGAGATTTCACTCACAGCACAGCCGCTCTGATCCAGTTTGATCCAGGTCTGACACCACTGGTTTCACGTCACAACTAAACAAAAATCCAAGACTGTGTTCATGACTACGAGTCCCAAAAAGCATTGCTGATAGAAACATCCAATCACAGAGCTTCAGGTTCTGCTGCCCTGCAGCTGATGACAGAGAAAGTTGATTCTTTGAGGATCTCAGTGGATAATTACAGCAAACAGTCCATTATAATATATAATATAAATAATATTCCAGCAGCTCTGAAAAAGATAACTTCTGATTTTGGGTCCGGCTCCGGACAACAAAGAGTGTTACATCCTGTCTCCTCGTCTGTTGTTCAGGAGTCAGTGTGAAGACCTGGAACATTTACCTGATAGATGACGGTCTGGAGGAAAACCACGAGACCTTCACTGTCACCCTGAAAAACCCCAAAAACGCAGTGCTGGGACAGAGAACGTCCGCGAGCGTCGAGATCATCGACCCCAGAGGAGGTAAAGAGAAACGTCATCTTTGTGACGTTCGACACGTGTCTGTCTGTATACTATCAGTACTCTTAACGTTTGGATCAGGATGGGTTGAAGTGTATTTATGTGCATGTTTTATGTTCTGTCTGAGATTATTCTGGAAGGAAAGGAAGTGTTTATCTGAGCTGTCAGTCGTGGATTTGATTTGGTTTTCTTTTTGTGGTATTTCTGCCATAAACAACTTACATATTACCAAGATAAATCTCCCCCTCTGCCGCGTGTCAGGAAGGTGTGATCCAGACGACCTGAGGGTGGAGGAAGACGAGAAGCGATTCCCAGCTCCTCCTCCTCATCCTCCTCGGCTCCCTGACCCTCCCAGACTGGAGGAGGAGGACCCGGTCACCGACATCGAGGCGGAGCTGGTGTGGGAGAACCAGCCTCACCCTCCCAGAGGAGACGTCCCAAACCGACGACCCTTCCTGGACTACGGAGACGGGGACCCACAGGACCAGGCGGCCCACAGCTACAGCCAAGTCCAGTACAGGCAGCTGCCTGGGACCAGCACCGGGAGCTCTGGACACCGGGTCAGACATGGAGGACTAAAAGTGAGTGAAGCTTTTACCGATTTAAAGGAAAATTCCAGATAAATTGTGATTCATTGTGATGATAAAGCTCAGTGTAGATTTATATGCACAAAACGTGTATTAAACAATTTTATTTTGATGTTCAAAGTCAGATCGAACAATATTCCAGATTTAAAATCCCAAAACAACCAATAACCAGCCTCAGAGCGTCTTGATCTTTAGCTCTTTGTTTACATGTTGCACTACAGACCAGCAGAGATCAAGACCTGATTCAGTTAGCCTGCATGTTGATTTGTTTTAATGTTTTGATGTGTATTAATGTGTTATTTTTTCAGTGTGAATCTAAAACACAGAACTGATATTTGAGTTTTTGCCTTCCTGCTGGTGTTCAGGTGCGTGTGTCAGGAGAGAGGAGGGCTGAGGAGAAGGTCTGGACGGTGAGATAGTTCACATTTTATTCTCACAGTTTTCTCATGTATGATGGTGTCAGACTTTCCTTTTTACTTAAAGGAACAGTTCACCCCAAAACAGTATATTCAGTCATGATCGTGCTCCTCCATCAGTTCCACAGTCTGACTCCTCTCCGGCTGGAGGAGCTGAAGCCGGGGGACGTCGGGTGGAGTCGTTCACCTCACAGTCGCCTCCTGCAGGAGCTCCCCGTCGACGATCCTCCTCAGATGGATCATCCAGAACCCCGACACCACCCGGAGCTACGCCAGCGCAAGGTGCGCACACACACACACACACACACACACACACACACACACACACACACACACACACACACACACACACACACACACACACACACCAATCCCTTCAGCTTTCACCTCCTCAACAAACGTGTTATTCTAATTTTTTCATCATGAAGCAGCTCCAGTCAGATGTATCTCAGACTTCTTGTCTTTATGGAGTATTTCATACAAACTCTCAGCTGCATTAAGGAGCTCATCAGCACATCAAACTATTAAACTACAGACATGAAGACAGTAAACTAAAGTCTCAAACATCCCAGACTGACTCCTTTATGATTAAAGTCGGCCAGGTGTGATTGGCTCACAGAGGTCGGGGGTGTTGTGGTTTGGACAGCCGGATGTTTCTGCTGTGATAATTCTCTCGTTGCCTCCTCAGACGGGGAAGTCGGTGAGCAGCTCGTGTGCTGACGGATGGACTCACTACAGGAGACGCTGTTACATCGTCAGCTCGTCTGTGGCGAGCTGGGCCAGCGCCGAGAGGACCTGCTCGCTGCTGTAAACGACAAACACACTTTTGTTTAATTGCAACTTGTCCCACATTCACTGCAATTGATTTTCATAATTTTTTAATCATTTCTGTTGATTATATTTTTTACCCATAAGTTAATGAGAACAATAATGGAAAATGATCTTAATGATTGTAAGTATTCCAGTGTGGGATTCTGTGGCGTCTAGTCGTGAACTTGCAGACTGCAACCAACTGAACACACCTTGTTTCACCCTACTCTACAGCAGCCACTCAAAATGTAAAAAACAAGCAAGTGTGAAACACAACAATTCTTAACATTATTATGAATATTAGGCTTAATTCCTGTCAGTAGTTTCTCTTAAATCTTACAGACTGCACCTTTAATGAACAGATTTACATTCATCACAGGTATGACCGAGTGACAACTTGAACAGGAACAAAAGTTTCAGCCTAATTTTTATGAATTTAAATGACACAAAGTGGCTAAAATTTTTATTCCATTCCCACAGGATTGAGTGATGTGGCCTTATCATAATATTACCTTATTTTTAGGCTACATTCTTTACATTTTTGATTAAATTCTTCATTACTTTGACAGTATTGTGGGTTGACTGTTGGCACTCTGATAGAATCTGAACACAATGAGATTTCTGATCAATGATCATCAGTAATGTGGAGATAATGAGTCGGTGTGTAAAGACAATCAGAACAAGTAGAGCAGTGACGTCACTGTGACGAGACTTTAACAGCAAGAGAAGACGCTGATGACGTCATCATACAAACATCTAACATCCTGTTTAGACTCATTCTGTCCATTATAATACTGTGTGTGTGTGTGTGTGTGTGTGTGTGTGTGTGCGTGTCAGGTTTAACAGCAGTCTGACGAGTGTGCGGTCCAGACGAGACATGACCTGGCTGTGGAAGTTTGCAGGGAGGAAGCCATTTTGGATCGGTGAGTGTCTGAACACCTGAGTGACAGATGAACTACAAACAACTGTCAAATTATTTTTACATTTAAAAGAATATAAATAATCCTGAGCCTCAAACAAGAGCCACGTACCATCAGGTTTATTTTTATGCAGCACATACAAATGATTTAAGAGAATTTGGCCTGTCAGAACACCTGCAGGTGTAACATCACCTGCTGTAGACCGGAACATCATCCCGTCTAATGTCACATGACATCGTCTGTTCCAGCTTCTTAAATTGGAGGATTTGGTGCTTTTTTTAGTCACTCATGACAGTAAATAAAGAGTCTCCTGGTTTTGGATGGTTTGGATCCAGTTCATTTCACAATATTCTGACATTTTATAGATTAAACAATGAACTGATGAATCATGAAAATCACTCTCAGATTGATCACAATGAAAATAATCGTTAGTTGCAGCCTTAATCAAACCTGATCACTGATCAGTTTCCTCGTTGTTCCTCAGGTCTGTCTGGAGGTCCGGGTCGCTGGATGTGGGCTGACGGTCGCTCAGTGTCGTTCTCCAGACTGAGGGGGGCGCCGCAGGGCCGCAGTGACGCCGACATGGGTTCGGACTGCGTGCTGGTTGAAAACCCTCGAAGCTGGATCTCTGCGAGCTGCTCCCCCGAAACTCAACACACATTCATCTGTTCGTCGCCGGCTCACACTCACTGAGAGACACTCAGAGTATTTACAGCTACAGGTCATCATGACCTCTGTGAACGTGTTCAGATCATATTTAATGATACACAACTATGCTGCTCTGTACATTAGTTTTCATATTTTTGTCATAATAAAGAATGCTGCACAAACTGACAAACATGTCTATAAATTTAGATTTAATTCAGAAATGTTACAAATTTTTATTTGTAAGCATGCCGACTGAAACATCCCAAACTTTGTTGTGTTGTACGATCACCATCTCATCAATTCTGAAACTGGAGGAATGTAACTAAGTACAAGTACTCAAGCACAAATTTGATCTACTTCACTTGAGGTTTATCTTTTCACAACACTTTTTACTTCCTCTGCTTCTGCTCCACTTTGTCACACAACATATGAAGAATTTATAAAATGTTTTGTCATCAATTAAACCAGATTTCAGATTTACTACTTTTAATTTGAATGATTTTAATATATTTGTTAAGGTTCGGACTACACAAACATTGTGAATGTGTCACTTTCGACTCATCGTCGCCACATTTCTCAGTGCTGCTGTCAGAGTGAGGCTTTCCCTTGTTTTTCTGCTTACAAAAATACTTTTTATTTAACAAACAGTTCTCAGTAGGAATCATTTTTGTAATGTTGTCCGACACTTGAAATAACAACCTCAGCACGTCATTGACAAAAACAAGCACTTTGAGTAGACGTGACTTTGACGTTCATAGTTGCCCAAAAGAATTGTGTTGGAGCCATGACTTCCATCCAAATCTTTTGGTCAGTACGAATGATTTACACACACATTTAAACAAAAATATATGATAAAGGGCTCAGGTTTAAAGATACTGGAATTCCCTTTTAACAGAGAATATAAACAGCAAGTTAATCCATAGTACAAATGATCATTCGTTAGGGATGGAGGAGGAGGACAATGACTGAATTTACAGTTTTGGGGTGAACTCTTCCTTTAAGTATAAAGAAAAGTCTGACATTGTCACAATAAATGAGAAAACTGTAAGAATAAAGACATTTTTTTATAATAACAGAGGGGAACCCTTCATTGAAGACAATATTCCCTTTTTTGAAAAAAATATTTATTTTTTTCCAAATGTTTTTTCTGTATTTGTTTGTTTGCAATGACTGAAATAATATTACTAATTTATTTTATTGTTATAAACTTGGACTAAAATGGACCAATCACAAGCCTCCCTCTGATGGTATCTAGGTGAGTCTGACTCACTCTGGCAGGAAAACAAAGACATGTGAGTGGATTTAAAATGGGCAGTTGTCCTAGCCAATCAGATTTTGTGTAGCTGTGGGTGGGCTAGTTCGCCTGCATTCGCGATTATTCATTGGATGAGCCACCTGCGGCCCGCGTAAAATTCAAAGTTGACAGTGAGAGCCAGAAGGACAAAGACAACAATACAAAAACAAAAGATTGAAACCGAAGGAAATGTTCGGAGTTAACTTTGTAAAGGAGACGGTGTTTGGGTGAACAATAAACCGGTTTAAAGACTGTCTTTTCAAGGAAAAACGGAGTTTATTCAGAAAAGTCGACCGTTAGCAAGAGCGAGCAGACGTTCCAGCTAACGGCTAACGGCAGGGCCGTTAGGCTAACAGACTGTATAGCTAACGGCGCTAACGAGCTGTAACGTTAGCTTTCCTCTGTTTGGATTCTGATTCACTAACAAAAGGGCAGATTACACATTAAACAGCAGCAGACTGGCTCGTTGATGTTACTGTTGGCCTCAATCTCAGTGGACAAAGAATTCCTCACAGACCTGAAATTAAAGGACAAACTGAACCAGTAATTTTCCGGAATGAATCCTAAGATGGATGTGTCTGAGTCGTCTTCATTTGGTGAGTGACATTACAATGTTTTAAATAATCTTTTGGGTTCTCCTTGTTATTGAATGATTGATCAATAACTAGAAGCTGGATTGTATGGATGGCACAGTATCTTTAAGATTTAAATATGGTTCTGGCTCTGGAGTTGATGAATCAGTGCAGTCATCTTGTTTTACTTGAGCACAGAGAGAGGGAGGGACAAAATTATATAAGTGAAACTTTAAACATTTTAATATAGTGCAAAAGATAATTTATTTCAGTTATTCAACTTAACAGTTGAAAGTAAAATATTGTATAGAGTCATTACATTACATTAGTTATAATTTTGATGATTATGGCTTACAGTT
>JARJLU010020174.1:0-16352 GCA_030272975.1 Sparidentex hasta
ATGCAGAATGAGTCAGAGACAGAGTTTCACAGAGTTTATAAAGTGTCTCCAACTCAACAACTCACTAAACTGACACATTTGTTAAGGGAGTCTGGGGACTTTCTCCACGGGGACAAAGAAGTCGCCTATATTGTTCCTGTTTAGTGTCTTTGTAACATGTGACATGTTCAGATCAATAACATGTTTCTTCTTTCATAAATGGAGTGTAAATGGTGAAATCAGTGTAAACAGTGTGTTCAAACAGCTGATCAATGTTGGCAGGTAAGACTTTAGCACTTTAGACACAGAAGCAGACAGGCTGGTACAGACATGCTGCCACAAACTGACACTTTTTACAAGGAGACAAACAACTTCAGCTGAAACATTTAATGCTGAATTTACACCAAGGACACAATGAGTCAGAATCTGTCAGAGACACAATTCCACTACGTTTGTTCAGTTTCTCTTCATAAAACAACTCTTAAAATCACTACATTTGTTAATGGAGTCTGGTGATGCCATGGTTACTGGTTCAGTGGCTGGATCACAGGTCTGAACAGGGCTGAAAGGTCTAATGTTGTTGATAAATTTAAATGTGAATGGAGCAATAAAATATTGATATTTATGTTTGATTTTATAAGAAATATTCTGCTTTAAATTAATAATTAATATAGGATTAGGGTTAGCTACCGTCTTTCCTTCGGGAAGTGAGATGTCCAGATGGATCTCACCGTCATGTCTGTGTGTTAGAAACAGGGAAGAAGTCAGGATGCAGTTAGCTTAGCTTAGCACAAAGAATGGAAATGGGGGAACTGTTAGCGTGGTCCTGTTTGAAGATAGAAATACACCTACTGGCAGCTCTAAAGCTCCACAGATAACTCATCATATCTTCTGCACAGGAGGAGATGAACAGTCCATGTTCTCTGGAAAAATGAAGACCACTGTAAAAAGCTGTTTGTCAGAATGTTATTTAAGCTCTTGCAGAATTAAACTCACAAAACACAAAGCTGATCGAGGAACTTATTTGCTTTATTGTCTTTAACGTTAACGTGGCACCATTTGTCTTCGTCTCCGTGTGTCTCAGCTCATCACGGCTCAGCTGACTTCTCCGTCTTGGGCTTCCTGACGTATTTGTCGTTGAGGCTCTTCAAGTGTTTGGTTCGGTTCTCCAGACGGACCAGCCACTCCCCCCTCAGCCTGAAAACACACACACACACACACACACGAAGGTTTTCTTTAGTTCCACAATTTCAAACATGACAGGTGTGCTGTGGAATAAGACAATAATCCAAGTCTCCGCAAGTCCAAAGATTCAAAACTGATTTGAAAAGATGTTATTCACACCGGTCGATCTCGTGCAGCCGCTTCAGACTTCAGCTTTAAAGAGGCTCCTGCAGACTGAGATCACAGCAGGCGAGCTGATGGAGACTTCTGATGTTCAAATCAAGTCTCAGCTGCTTCAGTTGTTCAGCAGAACGCTGCAACTCTGTTTTACTGTGAAGCTCCAGAAGTATGTATGTGTCAACACTGTGTGTGTGTGTGTGTGTGTGTGTGTGTGTGTGTGTGTGTGTGTGTGTGTGTGTGCCGTAGCAGCAGTGAGGTCACATTTAGTGTTTAATGTGCTGCTGACTTCAGGAGGATCTGGTGTCTCAGTGACAGCTGAGGTGTAATCACTGACACATCAGCGTTTCACTTCTTCTTTATTTCACCATCAATCAAATACACACCAACATCACTGTGTGTGTGTGTGTGTGTGTGTGTGTCAGCAAAGATGGAAAATGTGTATGAGACAGAGACACAATGAAAGTCCAGACATACTGTACGTGAATAAATGCATGTGTGTTTATTCACGTGTGTGTGTGTGTGTGTGTGTGTGTGTAACCTAATCCTGACTGTCAGCTGTCCTCAATGTCTCTTCACCACCTTCCTGTCAAGTTTTCTGGATTATTCCATTTGTTCTCTCAGCTGCTGATAATCCTCCTGACCTCAGGCAGACACAAAGACACATGAAGACCGACGGCCCGATGGACACACATGCAGACAGACGGGCATGTTCTAAAGTGTTCTAAAGTGTTCTTCTGGTTCTGTTGGGTCTCGCTCTCAGACTTCCTCTCTGACTCTCCAGAAGTTACAGACAGACGAGCAGGTGAAACGTTACCTGAGGAAACTGGAGGATTTCTCTGTTTGAACTTGGTTGGAAACATTTGGGACGACGTGACAACACAACTCATCAACATTTCCAACGCAGGTCGAAGGTTTTTAGAGACTGTAATGCAGAAATCTTACAGAATGTATCTTTAAAGGAGCATTCTGTAGTTTTGTTGAAGAACTGTTAACGAGCAGAGAAAGACTTTTTTCTGCCTAAACAAACAAAATGATCAAACTGTCTTTGTTTTCATGACTAAATAAACAAACTGACCTTAAAGGACAACACAGTTTATACTGTTTTACTGTGCTTATATGTGGCGGACCCTGCCACCTTTCCAGCTTCATACAGTGCTCTGGGACCTTATTCTCCTCAGATCGATTATTCACTTATTTCTGAGTTTGTATTATTACCCCATTAATATTAAAAATATTAAAATTCTGAGTTTGAATTTCTCCTGCAGAGCTACATGTGTTAGTCTGCTGCTGTCTGAATGAGCCTGAAAAACAATAATCCAAACAGTTTCTGATCAATTCTCAGCTGATCGACTATTCGCTGCAGCTCACGCTCACACCGAGCTGCACTGAGACAGTAACGATATTTTTAGTCCCAGCTGGACATCAATGTGGAAACTTTGTGTCGACAACATGTGAAGAATTTAATTTAACTTCAAAATACAACCGTCTGTCTGCCTGCCTGCCTGCCTGTCTGCTTCCATCACTCATCGCTGTGTCATTATCACCTCGACTCCCAGCAACACGTTGTTCCAGCCTCTGGCCGGGTCACACATAACGCACACAATTAGCGGGGACTAGAGCCGGGGTTAGAGGCGACAGGGGGTGTCGGGGGGTGCATAGTAATAGATAGCAGGAGGATTAGGAGATACATGGTATTGATAGGTGGGGGATTAGGGGTACAGGGTAATGGATAGTGGGGGGATTAGGTGTGATGGGCTGAAGAGGTGGTGTGAGGTTAAGGGGGATCGGGGAGGAGAAGACAGGAGTTAGGAGGGATCCGGCTAATAGCTGGTGTAGCACTAAGAGGTGAAGGTTTAACAGGAGGAAGTGTATCATACACATGTACATCCCATCATGATGCAACCAAGGAGAAGCTGACAACTTCACTGTGACGCTGCAGCTCCAAACACCGAACCACCAGGCGAAGGTGGAGGAAATAATATACATCTCTTATCTAATCACCAAAATGAATATGGCAATGTTTGTTCCTGCAGACTATGAATATCATAACATGTTATGTTTCAACGTTTATTCAGAATTGTACAGTTGAACTGTGTTTATGTTTTGGCTAGGGTTAAGGAATAAAAAACACTTGTGGTTAGAAAAACATCATGTTTTGGCTTAAAATACTTGTTTTTGTCACAATAAACAAGTTTGAAAATGTTCCGAATGTCCTCCTCTCCTCCTCCTGAGGATATAAAGTCCTCCTCTCCTCCTCCTGAGGATATAAAGTCCTCCTCTCCTCCTTCTGATGATATAAGACTTGCAGCATGCTGCTAAGTGGACTTGCATTTCTACAGCGTTTTTTCAGTCCACTGATGCCCAAAGCACTTTACAACACTTGCCTCATTGACACATCCATACACTGATGGCGGAGGCCGCCACGCAAAGTGCCAACTGCTCATCAGGAGCAATTTGGGTTTCAGTGTCTTGCTTAAGGACACTTTGACATGCAGCTATAGGAGCTGGGATGTGAATGACGACCTTCTGATTACTAGACGATCTAAAACATCAGAAGTCTCCATCAGCTCGTCTGCTGTGATCACAGTCTGCAGCAGAGAAACATCACTAACTGATCTGAGGTGGTGTTATTTTAATATGCGGTCACACGGGGTGCATGCTAACACTTTTTGCTTAGCAGCTACAGTGAAGATTTCATCTTAATAAAAGGTGGAAATAACATATTTTCAGATCAGTTCTCGAGGCTTCTGCAGACTTTCGATGTGCAGACGAGCTGAGCTTGATGTTTTTTTGTTTTTCACCCGTGTTAATGTGTTGGTTGGTTTGTCGGCAGGATGACACAAAAACTGCTGAACTCCATTTCCACCACACCTGTATGGCGGATGAGTCTCAGAATAGACATCATTCAGTTTTGGTGCAGATCCTCATAAAGGGACAGATCCAGGATTTTTTCTCACTTTTTGTACTTTGTGAAATGGATCTTGATAAAGAAAGATGAAATCTTCACTGTAGCTGCTAACCCGCGTGTTTCCTCAGAGACAATAGTTGAAACATCTATAAAAACTATGGACTGTCATTTCTTTTTTCCAGCTGACAGGTGGAGGTGTGCTCAGGTTACAGTCTGTCTGATGTTTCGGCTCATTAGTGATCATCATCACTGAGACCTTTAACGACCAGCTTGTCGAGGGTGTGTGTTTGTCCCGGTATGTCCTCCAGCTCGCTGAGAGACGAGAGGCTGTTTGTAATGAGACGGTCTGTTTTTAGATGTGTCTATTTGCCGAACTGTCACATGTCTACCACGACTTGAGCCACAGACACCAGGTTCAAATACCTCCACGGATCGGCGTCTTTGGGAAAGAGGTGCTTTGCCCAGAGGAAGGTCTCAGTTTGGGCATCGCTACAGGCCACGTACCCGGCTGCAGCTGCAGAGTTAAAGCTCAGCAGGTCTGTGCTTTGTGTCGGGATTTTCCATGGTCAGAACAATGACCACTAACAGAGAAGGGATGCTGCTTCAGAGCCACAGAACTGCATTTTTAAATGTATACATTTGGTCACCATTCATAACATGTCTGCATCTTTACAACCAGAAACCAATGAACCTAAAAAAGACGTCACTGAATCTCATTTTGGGTCCAGACTGTGTGGACAGCTGTATTGTGAAATTAAAGACCACACTTCAGAGATTAGTTTGACGATTGATCGACACCTCAGTTGTTCCTCATATTAATGAAGGAAAGACTTCTGTTCACGCTGCTGTTTGCAGTCTAAGTGAAGTCTCATCAACGGCAATGAGACCGACCTTCCTCGTTATCGAGGGTCTAAGGACAGATTCAGTGCACACACTGTAGAAAGACTCTCCGAAGTGTGTTCTCTCATTTTCTGTGGGCATTTCTTCATCAGCAGTCATACGATGTCGATATGTTGGGTTTTAGTGTGTTTGTCCATCGGCCCAAAGATGCAGCAACGTCAGCAGCAATGTGTGTTGTGTTGTTTCTTACTTTTGCAGCGCGCTCTTCTCCATCCTCTGCTCCTCGCTCTCAGCATGTTCACATTCATTACTGATCCTCTTCTCCCAGAATGTCTTGATGTGCAGCCTGTCGTGGATCAGAGCCACGTTCATCTGCAACAACACAACACTGACGACACTGACTCTGTGGAGACGCTTCGTTTTGTTATTTGAAAGGTTTTAAAGTCGACCTCCAACAGTGACGCCACAGTGCACCGAGCATCGTGAAGGAGGAAGTACTTCTTGTAGTAGTGAAAGTAATACCACAAAGAAGAAATACTCTGTTACAAGCGTTAAATTAATTAAAAATATACAAGTATAAGTGCTTAGCAGTAAAAATACTAATTTTGCAAACTGACTGACTGGCTACAGCTCATTATAACAACTTCTAATTCTGCTGAGTCATTTAATCTTTAACTAAAATATTAAACTGATCATGCTTGATGTACAAAATCTTGATCTAAAAAGTAACTGTGACTGAAGCTGTCAGCTAAACGTAATGAAGTAAAAAGCACAATATGTGAGTAAATGTGTAAAGCAGGTTAAAAAGAGGATACTAGTTGAAATCTGTTCTCAGGTGAATGTTCACAGTTACATTCCACGGCTGGCAAAAAGGACCAAATGCTTCAGGCCGGTTGTTCAGCAGCTTTTAGCAGCTCTTTTAGACTTCTTGTCTCAATTTTGGCTGTTTGACACCAATATGATTTTATCAAACTGTGACTTACACACTTCAATAAATAACACAACCAGTATCATTATCAAAACCTTGAAAATAATCTGGTACAAGTCAAATTATTATGTTCAAAATGTAAGTCTATTTTTTTCATGTAAGTAATTCGACTTTAAATAAGAGTAAAATGTAAAAGGTAAAACATTTTCCTCAGGAGGAGAAACATTAAAGTGAGTGAAATGAAAGATAATCTCACTGAACATGTTAATAATATCATAATATCATATCATTACTGCTACTGCTGTTGTTACTGATTTCACTCTAACAATCATGGTGAAGTCCATAATCTTTACTTTTCAAAGCAGTTTAACATTTACACACAATGTTTGATCCACACAATTATAACTGAATCCATCCCACTATAATAATAATAAGACTGCACAGCTGCTGTGTGTCTGATCTGAACCCAACACGCCACTGTAATACTTAAAGCTCACTACAGTTAGTTTAATGATAAACAGGTGAAACATTTTAAATTTACTGACTGAAAACAGAAAAAGAATTAACACAAACCCTCATTCAGAGCTTCAGCTGAGCGTCCGTCAGCCTGTCGGGGTGGATGAATGTTTTTCGTGTGAACTCCGTCAAACAGCCTGTAAATCAGTCAGTCGCTCTGCTCCTCTCTCCTCCCTCTCTCCTCCCTCTCTGAACAGTTGAGGCAGTAATGTGCCAAGAAAAGAAGGAATGCACCTGCAAAACCTCTGTAGCTGCTCCTCATCTCTGCTGCAGGACACAGCAACACACTCCGGCCTCAGAACCAGCTGTTTGCAGTCCAGGTGCATTGTAGGAAATTTTTTTTAATGTTTTGATGAAGAGGAAGAGAGTGTGAAATATAGAAATACGGTTCTGCTGCATCGATTCTGATCCTTCTTGTATTAAACTGATTTGACTCTGACAGTGTTACAGAAGTGTGAAGATGAATCTGTTCATTATAATCAGACTGAGCTGGACTTTATCTCTGAGCTCCATTTGGAGTCTCAGCTGGAAACACAAGAAGCTGCTGAAGCTCGTTAAACTTGACAGAAACCACAGAACGAGCTGAAGACATCCCACAGACTGACTGCAGACCTGTCAGCACCACTGGTTTTATATGTTTTACACCATTTACTGCAAATTGTATTGCCATTGATGATTATTCTACAGTCCAGCCATCAGTTTACGGTGATTTAAGTTCATTTATGAGGATTTAACTTGCAAAGAAATGAAGAAAATTCAGTGCAGTCAGTGAAACTCACCTTCAGGTCCATGTGATCAACATCAGGACACAATGAAAACCAATGTCCTTTTTTCTTCTTTGCCTTTACATGAACTCTGTTAACATGACAAGAAGTGAAGCAGCCAACCTGGACAAAAAGATGGAAACATGAACATCTGGCTTACATGAGTGATCAGACGTCAATCATCACTCACGCACACAAAGGAACAAAAGTGTGTGTGTTATTTATCTGTAATGAGTCAGTCATGTGACAGCTGTCAGGGAACAGACCAGGTGATGACAGTGTGTGTGTGTGTGTGTATGTGTGTGTGTGTGTGTGTGTGTGTGTGTGTGTGTGTGTGTTGGAATATTTACTCAACACTGTGCCGGAAAACTGACCCAGACAAGTGATCTGTATTCTAAATGATGTCATGGACAATTTACAACTACAAATATGTGTGTGTGTGTGTGTGTGTGTGTGTGTGTGTGTGTGTGCGTGTCTGGTAGACATATATATCCTGTGCAGCATGAGGGCATGTTGTGTGTGTGTGTGTGTGTGTGTGTACACAGTAGAAACAAGTGCTTTTACAATGATGTCATGAACTTCAGAACACATTTTACGACAGTGTGTGTGTGTGTGTGTCAGTTGGGTGATAACATGTTTGACATTTCAACTCTCCCGGGGCGTGATATGATGCTGTCCCAAGGTGTTAAACACACAATCTCTCTCTCTCTCTCACACACACGCACACATAGACACACACAACACACACACACACACACACACACACACACACACACACACACACACACACAGATGTATTAATATAAACACTCTGTTATAATTCCAACATGCCTTCATCTCACGGCCGCTGCCACGTGACTCTTAAACTGACGACAGTGAACAACAGGAAGCCCTGCTCTCGTCCTGAAACACACAGACGAATCGAGGAAACATGTTGTTATTTATGTGTTCTAAGAACTGGATCACCAGTTATAGATCATAGATGGATGGATACTGGACTCAAAGATGGAACCCAACAGGCCTGCACTTAATGAGAAAAAATGTGCGATAACACTGTTCAATATTGCGATGACAATATAACGATAAATAAACAACGATTGAAGGCCCTTGTGTCCAGGCTCCTCCGTCTGATTGGCTAAATGTTCACATTGCTCACAGTGAATGCATGGCGCATGTAAACAAAATGATTTTTCTTACTTATCGCATGTCAGGCAGTCTTTTGCAATGTGTTTATCGCTCAAGTTCATATCGCGATGACTATGAAAATACGATTTATCGGGCAGCCCTTGTGCCCAATCAGAAATCCTTTAATGTCCCGCAAACAGGGACATTTGTTGGCTGACAGAGTAGAGGGATGTGGTGTCATGATTTGTAATGTGAACAATGATTACTGACATTAAGACAACGAAAATAAGTAATTCAGTGTTGCTAAACTTGGTCAACACATGCAAAATGAAATTCAGATCCAGCTCCCTTCAAAGAGTCGTAATTCACATCAGTCATTTTGATGTGAAATAAACAGTAATAACATCAGTGAGCTGACTGTCACATGTGTTTAATACACTTGCATGGATGTTATCAGGTCAGGCAGCTTTACATGGACTGTGCTGCTCGTCTGGCAGCCTGGCCTCACATGTGGTGCTCCTGCTATTGTAATTTGTGTCTCTACCTGTTCTGGATTAACAGAACATCTACAAAGTCTGATAAACGTCTGTGTCTGCATTTCCAAAAATCTGTTTATATCCATCCACACGTAAACACTGAAACCATGATATCTTCACTCTGGAAGGAGTCACGGAGAGGTGACGGGTCAACGGACTGTGGTGAAGTTAGTTTCAGTTCGGATATTTGGCGGATATTCAGTCGGGTCCAGCCGCGACATTATGGCCCGGTGCAATGGCGGAGGGGTGGGGTGGCCGTGGCCACCTCACGCTGAATCCTGGCCACCCTGGCCTGACCCCAACCACCCATGCAACCACCGCATCACAGCTGTCACTACTTTCTGGCGTGCGGAGCCTTTCCTGCACTGCGACGGCACTACCGGACACTTTAGATGCGCGCACATCCTGTCTGAACCCCCCCCCCTGGAGGAGAGCTACCCGCGGGCGCACGGTGCAGCGGCCAGGGTGAGACCGGCTGCTGGGAGTTTACAGTCTGTGACAGAGCGGACAGACATCGGCTACCCGCCTCCGCAGCTCCGACGGTGTTTCTGCGGCGTGTCATCCTCCGACCCTCCAGCGAGGTCGCGGGTGAGACGCTTCCAGCTGCAGGAGGCGGGACCGGGAGGCGGGTGGTCGGGGCCGCTGCATGCCTGAATAGATCTATAGGATTTTCTGAATCGATATTAAATTAGGAAAAAATATGTTGCAATGCATTGATCGATATTTTTACCCACCTCTACTACTGGATATGTGCAGGTGATTGTAACTTAACATCCGATGTGTGCTGTGTGACTGACTGGTGTGTCTCTACCTGCCACAGAGTTAAAATGTGACTGAGCATGTCAGGGTTCCTTCTCTGCCAGCTGAAACAGCCTGGGCAGAGGGTTTTCATACAGAGTTCACACGTTTCTCTATGTCATTTTAAGTGGAGAACCAATAATTATTAGTTTTATTCTAACAGCATTCCAGACCATCAACAAAATGCAACAACATATACAAGTGTTGTGTGCATTTGTACAGTAGCCCATAAACCTTGTATGCGTATGACTGGTATCAAATCTCAATTTGTTCCTTGTTAGATCCTTTTGTTGACCCATTTTGCTGGCCATTATTCATGTGTGTGTATAGTCTGATCAGGCTACAATAAAAACAGCTGTTTTTCAAATTATGTCTGTGTATTCCTGATACACCAAGAGAATATTTGATCTTTTCCACCATTACCTGCAGTCTCGATATTGTGGAGGTGTGTGGTGTTGGTGCCCTAAATACCCCAATATTTTCTAGTAAGACACTGACACCCCAGAATGATCATGTAACCTTCCTGGCTCTGCCACTGGCCCAGTGTTAGCAGCAGGAGGATGGTTAACTCACCCCCGAGCCTCCCGCTGAATCACTGGAGACTGATTTAGGGACCTATACATATATATATATATATATTACCAATAATGTTGAGAAACTAAACGGGATTGCAAAAAAATCTATATTTTGTGTTCATCAGTAACAAAAGGTAATAGCAGAAAACCTTCATGTATCTTTGTTAGCTCAGGTTAGCTAGTTTTACGTTTTAACAGTTAGCTTACACTAACCTATCTTAACTTTCTGTAACTTAATGTTACACAGAGCTGTAAGACTGAACACAGAGTCCACTTAGTTCATTAAATAACAGAAGAACAAACTTTACTCACCTCCTCCTCGGTACTGACGGTTAACTCCATCTTGTGTCCTTCAAAGCTGCTTCAACCAAAAACCATTAACTCCGTTTGAAAAGACATCTTGCCATTGGTCAGTTTTTCGCGGGCCGGAAGTTACTGGTAAAGAAGAAGCAGAACAATGGCGGAGTTCTGTAACTCGCTGCTGAATGAAGTCTTCACTTCTGATACACAACACATGTCACATTAATGAATGTAATGTTAATCTCTCTTAAAATTAGGTTAAACCAACACTAAAGATGGAAACAACACATTCAAAAGTAGAAGTTAATTGAATTAAACATGCAGACATCATTCATAATCGAAATGTATTTTCGTAAGGGCGTCAGAATGAGTCAACCAAGACAATAAAATATAAATTATGAACATGTGTCACTGTGTATTTATTTGTCAGTGCAGCAGCGGCATCGTGTGGAGGAGCAGCAGAACTGCAGCAGGCTGGTGAGAATGAAAAGATCACAGTGATGTTGCTTCAACAGGATTAAACAGGATATTTACATTTAATCCTTTAAACCATGAATCATGAAATCATAATTCAGTATCAATTAGATAAATAAATATGACATAAGTTATTATTTCTGTTTAATTTATTTTGTGTTTAAGTTTCTTTTGAATGAATTTCCCAGTTTATTTACTTTTCCATTAAACTGATGATGTATTCACTTTTAGATGTATGTTTGCACTTGTGTATTTATTCCTGTATTATTTCCCATTGCACCCCTCCTCTGTTTACCTCCACAAACATATTTACTGATGTATTTTCTTTATATATTTCTTTACACATTTTAAAACAGTTATATTTTATATCATTTTATTATACATTTGTATTTCATATATTTGATTCTTGAGATTCTTGAGGTCACTACTTGTTTTATATATTTATTTACTTTTACTGTGTTGACTGTGTGAAAACCTGCAACTGGCAATAAAATTGATTTTAATTCTGATCCTAAAAAGTGAATATTTGTCTCTGAGAAAGTGACTTTATATGATGACCACTCATTAAACACTCAAATAAGATCATATGAAACAGTCTTCAAGACCTGTAATAGACAACATTTACAATATACAATGATATAACCAATGAATATCATTGTGATACTGATTTTATTTTGTTGATCAATATATGCACAAAGACTCACCAATGAATGGAAAGCTGCAGCCTGTGACACTGCAGTGACTGTTTATAGAACTGCCATCAGTGTGTGTGTGTGTGTGTGTGTGTGTGTGTGTGTGTGTGTGTGTGTGTGTGTATTTAAAGAAGGTGACACACACGTTGTACTCGTCTTTACATTGTGTTGACTGTTAATGTCACCCAGACTGATATTTATAGATGAAGCACTCACAGCTGTTTGGATGATTATTGTGCTTGAAACAAAATACAAATCACAACATTTGAAACATTGACACCAAAAAATACAAATAAATAAATCTATAAACAAATGAATGTGAGTTGATTTTTTAAGAATATTCAAAACATTCTGAACTTTTTGTGGTTCGTCTGTTTCGCTGATGTTTAGATGAAAACATTCAGTTGTTCGCTCTTCATCCGTAGAATCAGTCGGTGCTGTTTTACTGAAGCAAAACTCCTAAACTGTAATGTGGCAGATGTAAAAAGATAAACCCAACCCTGATGATGATGATAAACTAACTGAAGCACTTATTTTATCTGTGGCAGATGCCTTTAAACTGACTGACATAACAGACACATTATCCCAGACAAGACTTCAAGTTTCATATTTTAAAATTTTGTTCTTTATTCTTTTTTTTTTTTATTGTTTCTTTGTTTTTGCTTTATTCTCCGTTTTTCTTTTTACATTTTTTCTTTTTTTTGTGGCTGTTTTGGATCTTTTTTTGTTATCTACTGATTGTTTTGTTTCAGTTTTTTATTTTGACATTATTGTAATTTTAAAGATTCGATTAAATTTGTTAAATCAAACTAATCAGAGTGAAACTGAATTAAAATCAGGCGTAATAATCGTGTCTGAGCTGTGACGACAGAGTTATTTTACCTGCGTGACACAGAAAGAAGAACCTGATGTCAGAAACATGCTGGTCTGAGAGGAGGATCATGTGACACACACACACACACACACACACACACACTGCAGGGGTCACATCTCTGCTGGTAAAAATAGCATGCTGTGTCACACACACACACACAGTCGGGTCTCAGTAAACAGGCTGCTGACAGACGGCAGGACGTGGACAAAGACTCACAGGTGAGATCACAGCAGGAGTGTTTGTGTTTGTCTCAGCTGGATGTTAGTTTGGGTCCAAACAGAGACCAGAACCAGACTGGACCCAGAATCAACAGATAATCAGCGGGACGACACAGGAAGTCAGGCTGAAGGCAGATTAGCAGCTCTTAAAGTTGAGACGCTGTTTCATAAACAGCAGGAGGACATTTGTCCTGATGATTCATGGGAAGTTGAGTTCCGCCTCCTTCATCTCTTAGCATGTTTAGCATGTTAGCATGAAACATATTAACTCTTAATATCTAAGTGTGATGTGAACATTTAGCATTTAGCATGCTGAGGCTATCTGGTTCGAATCTGACGGGTTGGAATGTTTGACCAGCTGGAGTCGGCGTGGTTCATCCTCAGGGGATCATCAAGGTCCAGAGTCACAGTCCGGTCCAGGGTCAGAGTCCGGTCCAGAGTCAGAGTCCGATCCAGAGTCAGGGTCCGGTCCAGGGTCAGAGTCCGGTCCAGAGTCACAGTCCGGTCCAGGGTCAGGGTCAGTCCAGGGTCAGAGTCCGGTCCAGGGTCAGAGTCCGGTCCAGGGTCAGGGTCAGTCCAGGGTCAGAGTCCGGTCCAGGGTCAGAGTCCGGTCCAGGGTCAGGGTCAGTGGTCATATTTCATGTTACTGTTGTAGTCATTTCATCATGTCAGCTCAGATCAGTTTCCATTACAACAAAACATTTGATCTTATTGATGTCTTTAAGATTCAAACATCTTCATTGGAAAAGTAACTAAGTATGTCAGGTAAGTGTAGTGAAGTAAGAAGTCCACCACTCCCCTCTGATGTGGACAGAAGCAGGATGTGATGTAACATGAAATACTTCCTGAGAATTTTACTAAAGTACTCTGATAAGACAACACGATGGGATTTAAGCTTGAGCCTTAAAGAAATTATGTCCTCTCTCCTCCTTTTCCTCCTTCTCCTCCTCCTCCTCCTCCTCCTCTTCCTCTCTTCAGGAACAGAGATGCGTCTGGAGAGGAAGGTGGACGTCCCGGTCTACGATCTGTCCCTGATCCGAGGGATCTGGGAGGTCCGGGTGAAGAAACAGCGTCAGAGGCAGAAGAAGGAGCAGGAGAGGGTGGAGCAGAGCGCCCTCGCCAGGTGAGCCCACAGCACCGTCACCTGCTGACAAGCTTCATGTGACTGAGTACATTCACTCAACTACTTCACTTGAAATGCAACATACATTTTCACAGTGTTACTGCTTCAGAAATGTATTAGAGAAATCTTAAATCATCTGTGATTTTATACGTCTGATGTCAAATATTCTAAAACATCTGTTACTGTGAAGGACGTGAAATTAGACTTAATAATAAAACCTGATTATTAACATCAGTCTTCACTGAATGATTTCTGAGTAAATAAACTGTCCTGTAAATGAAAAAGTTAATTTCATATAGTTTTACTTTGTTTATATGTGGCGGACCCTGCCACCTCGGGCAGTGTTCTGAGGACCTTCATCCCCCTCAGGGACGACTCGTATACATAGAAATATCAAATAACTACTTCTGAGCTGATATTATTACCTTTTAAATATTGTAAATATGAACTTGAGTTTTAACTTTTTCTCCCAAAAACTTCATGGTGAACTTTGAAGCCTCGTTAGTTGTATCATAATCTTCAACCATATTTCAGGGTAATTTTGTTGTTTTTTATGTGTAAACATCCTTAAATAAACATTGAAAAAGACAAAAAGATCTCAAGTGAAGTGAAGCTGAAAACTGCTGAAGATTTACAATATTTTCTGATGAAATATGACTGTTTTGTCTTTTGTGCAGTTTTTGTTTCACAGTGCAGATTATAAAAGAGAGACAGAGGAAAGAAAACAATGAATACAGTGTGTGGAACGTTTCTCTTAATAATAATAATAATAATAATTTTATTAATAATAATAATAATAATAACAACAACACTACTAGTATTAATAATAATAATATTGATCACTCTGATCAGACAGTCGTGTGTCGTCGGTCTAAAACTCCCAGCCGACTGTTTCTACTCATCAGCTGATTTTAGTAACATGAACACACACAGTTATTTATATCCAACATCAGCGCTGCGGTTCAGCAGTGACGGCAGGTCAGCGTCTGGACTCACACAGCAGGAAGGTCGCGAGTTTGAAACCTGAGATCAATAATTCATTAACCCGTCTGACTGTGAAGGATCGAACAGCAGTGGCAGTATCGCATCTACTGCAAGACCCTGAAGACCAGCGAGCGGAACCAGCTGCACCGGTACCTGGAGAGAACCAGTGTGACCGATGTACCGACCTGCACAGGTAGATAAAGGTGTACACAGGTAGATACAGGTGTATACGGGTAGACACAGGTGTACACGGGTAGATACAGGTGTATACGGGTAGATACAGGTGTACACGGGTAGATACAGGTGTATACAGGTAGATACAGGTTTACACAGGTAGATACAGGTGTACACAGGTAGATACAGGTGTATACAAGTAGATACAGGTGAACACGGGTAGATACAGGTGTACACGGGTAGATACAGGGTAGATACAGGTGTACACGGGTAGGTACAGGTGCACACGGGTAAATACAGGTGTACACGGGTAGATACAGGTGCACACGGGTAGATACAGGTGCACACGGGTAGATACAGGTGCAACCGGGTAGATACAGGTGCACACGGGTAGATACAGGTGCACACGGGTAGATACAGGTGCACACGGGTAAATACAGGTGTACACGGGTAGATACAGGTGCACACGGGTAGATACAGGTGCACACGGGTAGATACAGGTGCACCGGGTAGATACAGGTGCACACGGGTAGATACAGGTGCACACGGGTAGATACAGGTGCACACGGGTAAATACAGGTGCACCGGGTAGATACAGGTGCACACGGGTAGATACAGGTGCACACGGGTAGATACAGGTGCAAACGGGTAGATACAGGTGCACACGGGTAGATACAGGTGCACACAGGTAGATACAGGTGCACACAGGTAAATACAGGTGTACACAGGTAGATACAGGTGTACACGGGTAGATACAGGTGCACACGGGTAGATACAGGTGCAACCGGGTAGATACAGGTGCACGGGTAGATACAGGTGCACACGGGTAGATACAGGTGCACACGGGTAAATACAGGTGTACACGGGTAGATACAGGTGCACACGGGTAGATACAGGTGCACACGGGTAGATACAGGTGCAACCGGGTAGATACAGGTGCAACCGGGTAGATACGGGTGTACACAGGTAGATACAGGTGTACACGGGTAGATACAGGTGTATACGGGTAGATACAGGTGTATACGGGTAGATACAGGTGTACACAGGTAGATACAGGTGTACACGGGTAGATACAGGTGTACACGGGTAGATACAGGTGTATACGGGTAGATACAGGTGTACACGGGTAGATACAGGTGTATACGGGTAGATACAGGTGTACACGGGTAGATACAGGTGTACACGGGTAGATACAGGTGT